>VWZP01007085.1:94099-137024 GCA_013396995.1 Dicaeum eximium
AAAAAATAAACCAAACCAAACCCTAACAACTAAATGATCTATAGAAATAACTGCATCCTTTATTTATTGTGTTAGGTTTTGCAGTTGCCATTTTTGATGCCAGTTCTGATATTTAGGCACAGACTAGCTGCGCTCACAGTTTAGGGCATTTGCTCTGCTATGTGCTCAGTCATCCCTGCTACAGATCCTAGCTGTATCCCAGATATGGGGTAGATGTACCACATTGTTGCCTGCAGTACTGGTCTTCAGACATTCAGGAGGACAGGAAAAAACAGGAAAAAAACAGATTCAGACACAGTTCAGTTGTGAATTCACCCACACCCAGGGATGAAAACATGAAAAGCATCTGTCAACACTGTAAACATGAAGGACAAACACAGAAACTTTGTCTGCCTCCAAATTTCTCCGGAGGAAAATCAATCAATGTGAAAACTGGAGGCCTGGATAAATAGCCTGGTGACCAGGAAAACACTAATGGATAAGAAACTGAATTGTCACTGCACCAGATTTGAATTTAGACCTTTCAGTTCCTAAGCAATTTGTCCCTGTGAAAAAGAGGAAATAAGACAATGTGAATTAGCTGTGCTTCTTTGGAAAGCATGATGTTTATCTCTTTAGAAAATTGTTCTGGTTTCTTTCACTAATGTTTAACGCCGGAGAGCAATAGTGGGAGAGTCAAAGTGACTCCTCAGCTCTGTGAGCAATACATTTACAGTGAGCATCTCTCCCATGAGAGTTTAACAGAAGAGGAAAAAATTTGATGAGAAGATTCTGAGATCAATTCTACAATACAACTAGCTACAAGGCAATGTGAATAGGAAACATTTTTTACAATTTCAACTGTCAGAGAAGAAAAATTATTCTGTTCAAGTACAGAAATGTAGGCAAGACAGACAACTGTTTGCCAGTGTGAATAGACCATCCACATACAAAAAGGACAGTGATAAATCAATTTAAAGATTATTCAGATTTAAAGATTTCAAAGTTTTTATTTCCTTACCCGAAGTAGGGTAAATATGCTGAAAGGAAACCTCAATCTATAAGCTCCAGCGAGCAGATCAGGGACAAATCTAACTAGCATCTGAATAAAGGATTTTAAAAAAATTCTGAATACTTTAGTAAGTGATGCTGATGAGTCAGCAAGTTGTACTGTCCTCTTTTAAGACTTCGTACAATACACTTGAGTAAATTCTCCGTTTTAAGAATGTGTATAATCCTACTCCTACTAAGAAAAGCTTAATGCTTGTCAACATTCCTTATTTAACTCAATTACATGCTTGATTACTTCACCATAAGTCAGACTTCATATGAATACACCTATGGTATGAGCCAACAAATCCATATACTGATAGTAAGCCACTGGAAATAACAAATTTTCAACAAAAACAGGTGCAGCTACAAAAAGCCATGCTGTGTTTTATGTAGGTGTAATGATATAGCCCCTTATAATTTGGAAGCTAATAGCTGAGTACTTAATTTTGGTTTAAATTTCTGCCATGACTTGTATTCAAACAATATCTCACTTTCATTGTGGAAATATAACCATCCTCTGCAGGGGAATCTTGGCTCCAGCAAGTGGACCACATCCTCCTTCTCAACTGACCTGGGTGCCTGCAGAGCTGTTTCTCTCATGAATTGTCACTCCTCTCTCAGGCTGTTGTTTGCTCTTTAAGCAGTGACTTTTTCCTCCTTTTTAACTCTGATATCCTGAGGGTGTTACCACTGTCACTGATGGCTCAGCCTTGGCCAGCAGTGGGTCCATCTTGGCACTGGCTGGCACTGGCTCTGTTGAACATGGAGAAATCTTCAGGCAGCTTCTCACAGAAGCAACCCCCGTAGCGCCCTGCCCACATCAAAACCTTCCCATACAAACCAAATACACCATGTAACATTCTTCAGAATTTCTTCCAAGTGTGTTCTGGGAGATACCGTAGAAAAAGGAGAATTCTTAATTAGAATGTGGCCATGCTGTTTGGAGAGTAAGAGAATTTAATAATACGAATGCAAGCTGTTCTATGCCAGCTGGCCTCAACAGCAAACAACAGTCCTAGACATATTTAATTTACTAGCCTAAATGTAGCTTTTGTGCTCCTCCACCATGCTCATGCAGCAGTATATTCCTTAGCAAGGGAGAATAAGCATTTTTTTTTTTTAATAGGGAAAAAGCCCCAATATTTAATGACAACTGTATAATTTTGTAGAGCAAAGAAATATCAATATACCTTTCCTCAAGTAACATGATTCATTCAACAACCATGAAAATGAATACAAAGTACAGATGTCCCAAGTGAAGACTGGGGTTTTCTTGAGATTTCGACAGGATAATTGCATATTTATTGAAACAGTTATTATTAATTTTTTTATGGGAAAATTAGTTCCATCATTTATTCTTAGTCTAATTAAAGTCTTAACAGTCTAATTAAAACACAAGAAAAAGCTATTATTGGTCTAATTACAACAAGAATAATATTCATAAATCATTGACACAGGGAAGATATGGTCTTCCTAATATTAGCCATTTTTTTCTGAGATTAGGCTCATTACTGGTGCACCTCTGAGTCACAGCACCTTCAGGTTCATTCCTATCAATGTATAGGGATAGGTAAAAAGGAGACATCAGCTTCATTAGGTTTTTGCCAGGATGAATATGAAAATTCCACTATTCATAGTAGAAGTTTACCTATTTTGGGTTCACTTGGTTCACAAGAGGTTGGGGCTCTTTTTATGGAGTTTTTTATCACAGTTTTCTTACCCGTTCTTTTTTTTTTTTCCTTGCTTTCCATGAAGAATTTGCCTATTTGCACTACTTAGCTGTTATTTATAGCAGCATAATACCTTGCCAAAATATTATAAAGGACTAATTTTTTAAAATTTGTTTTTTGTTTGTTTTGGGGGGGTTGGCTGATTTGTTCTGGGTTTGTTGGTGTTGTTGTTATTTGGTTGGGGTTTTTTTGTCATAGTGTAGGATTTTCGGACCTTTACTGTAGAGGATAATCTCAGAGTTAAGCCAAGCCAAGCTGGGCAAGAGTCACCTTCTCCCAGAAAACTGTTATAAGAGTTAAAACTAGCAGCTCAGGCTCAGACATACCAGACGAGTTCTGAGGGCCTTCTTTGTCAGGCCAATAACATGACTGCAGCGGGAATAACAACATCATATTTCCTAGCCCCTCAAAATAGGAAGAAAACAAGCCTTCTGTATACTTTGGGGGCAGGAGTTCAAACCACAATGCTGAAGAGAAAAGTAAGTATCCTGTGGGCTCCAGGGAAAAAGAACAATATAAAAATATTTTTATTTTATTATTTCTGTTTGCTCTTTCCTCAATGTCTACAACATAAAATGAATATGAAAATTTCACATAAAAATACAGCTCAAACTCTCTGATCTTAGGTGCAGCGAAATCAATAGCTAATTTTTCATTTACCTTCAAGTGTTTTAAATAAAGAGCTGCACTAACAACAAATAAGACTGCAACATTGTTTGTGTGATTAACTAGAAGTCCAAAAATAAGATTGTATTTTGAAACCTTTGAATGATGGACCTATGTGAATTAATAAGCCATGTGTGAGTATATACTTTCTTTTTGTTCATAATTCATTTTAAACTTTCTTGCTTCTAAACTCTTTTTCCATTTCCAGGACATCTGGTGCCTAAAAATCACAGCCTAACAGCTCCAGACTTTCTCATTTTGTAATTAAAGAAAGCCTGGATTTTTAGGTCTTGCTGTGAAGATCACAGTATGTGTATTTATGAGTCTGGCATATCCCTCTCACTTACTAGCCTGGTTGCAATTTTTTTATCTTCTCATAAGCTCAGAGCTGATAATTCACAGAGTGTTTGTGATGCTGTGAAGGGACCTAGTTCCTTAAAAAAGCTGACCTTGGAATCAGTTTTGAGGGACAGGATCTAAGACAGAGGGAAGACAGATTGTGAATTTCAGCAAGATACCGCACATGGATTATCCAAACAATCCACATTGGATCTAAAGTATCACCTATGACATTGGATCTAAAGACACCTTTGACATCTGAGTCAAATTTCCTTTATGGCCAATAGGGAGAATTACACTTTTTATACCAACTTAAGAGACTATAGATACCAGCTTGTATGTATTATACTAACTTATATCTAAACCAGATTGCAAGGAAAATGACTGAAAATTTTGTTTCTCTTTGTTGAATATTAAGGTCACCTAAAGTTACTGACTTAGAGGCAGAGGTTTTTTCTATAGAATACCAGATTCTTGCTGGACTCTGGTATGGCCAAGGATCCCTGCATCCCTATTTTGTGCAAGTGTGGCATTGCTAAATTATTTGAATGACACAAACTGCATTACATGATTGTTTCTGAGCCATTTAAGTGAATGTCATATGTTTTCTGGACAGTTTAACCCAATTTCCTATTCCTCATGCCATTTTCTCTTTTGTAAAAGATAAAAATTCAAGTTAATTTAGATATTTTCATTCCTTGGCAGTTACTCAAAAAACTTAAAGTGATTAATGTTTTTCCTTCCACACCCTCTTTTAAATGTTCCTTTAGATTTATTTAAAAAAAACAAACCCAAAACATAACTTACATCAATTGCCCCCACTAGAATGTAAGGACTAAGAACATGTAGTAAAAAAAAAAAAGGGTTTGATTTCAATTTTTTAACTTTTTCCACCTTTATATAATCACAATCTAAGAGAAACTTTGAAAAGCCAAGTTAATTATATTCTCTTTGGGGTAGTTTTAAGAATTGGCAGTGTTTGCCATTAACATTCAAAGTTATGTTTGATTTAGGTTGTCAAAATCATGACAACAGTGACAGAATCTTCAATTAATCTTTCACAAAACTGTTTTAAGTACCCTCTGGAGATTTACAAATATATTTAGAAACAAAAGTAAGATAGGATTTACCAAGAACCATTAATGTTAATTTTCTAAGTGAAACCTCTCAGCTACTGTTGGTAGCACCATGCAGATAAGTGTTCCAGCTTTATAGATGGCGATCATGCTCATCCTGTAGATATGGGAAATAAGGTAATATCATCTGTATGTGACCTGCTGCACTCTAGTAACAATCTCCAAGATGTCAATTCCTAGGAAACCTTTCCAGCAAAGCCCAATTCATTGTCATAAAATACAACATTCAAAAGTAGAAACAATTCCTTACACTTCATCCCAAATAAAGTTTCTTCAGCAGAACTACTTTTACATCATTACACAACAGCAAGAAAAGGTGCCCTGCTCCCTCCCTATGTTGACAAGAAAAGAAATTTCCTGTAGGAAAATAATTTTTTAGCAATAAGTTAATATACTTTGAAGGGGGTAAGCATCTGACTTATTCCTCAGCTCTTTTTTTTTTTTTTTTTTAATAAGTTCAGTTTTATTAAAGCCAACTCATTAATAGCAGTATGTAACACCCACCCAACAGGCACCATCATTGCTGGCTTAATCACTTGTAAGGAATTAAAGAGAGAGATAGCGTTACCTGTCTCAAGCACTAAGTCCACAGAAGGAATTGTGGCAAGATGAGGCACCACAACAGGAAGGCTTTTCAAATGTTCTTGACAATATTAATGCAAATACCTGAGAATTTTGTGCCATGTAGGGTCTCCCTCTATTGTATTGCTATTATAATAAAAGAAATACAATGTATTTCTAGATGATTTTGATATATGCAGTATTTCTTTCTACCAGCATATTTACTTATCCTCAGCATCACTATTCTGTCTATCTAAATATTTTTTCCTACTCTATAATTTTTAAAGTGTAGGAAGTAAACATTGTTAAGGGATTTGAAGAAAGTCAGTCCTATGTGATCCTTTAGAATTTACCAAGAATTCAGCTGATTTCAATCCCCAGTTTGTTTTTGTGAGGCTTTCAAACTAATGCAGTTACAGAAACTGCTACTTTTAAATTATATTCAAAATGCATATGTGAGACAGGGAATCCAACAGCAACATTGGCACCAAAGTAGTGTAAATTATTTCCTCTGAGTCTTGTGAGAGAACTCCTGTTCAGAATTAGGTATTAAACCTGAGGGGCTTTGTGTGCAAGACATTTCATAAAGCAATTACAGCAATATAAGGAATCTTTTTTTGTAACCAAAGCAAATTTTATTATCCTACACTTCCATTACAGTTGTGGCCAAAGTTCTTTTCATGTATTTTAAACTTCTTGTAGGATTTAATCTCTTCCCTTATAGAATCAAATTGTCCTTTGAGCACGGAAGAAGACTAGAGAACAGAATTAAACCAAACATCTAACTTTATGCATTTGAATATAGGTGAAATAAATGGTGTTCAAAATGACTTAAGAAGACAGTGTAGATTTTATAGTAGATGTAGAGATACTGAGAATAATCAGCCATTAATTCTGACATGTCATCATTCAGATTACTGATCACTGTGACATCCCAGGTAAGATGAAGAAAGGCATACAATGGCTTATATGTAGGTGGGGAAATGGTGAAAATACTATGTTTTTAAAGGCAAAAATTGAAATATATGGTTGTAGTTTTCAGCAATTCTTCTAAAGTAATTTGTAGAATCATAGAATCATTAAAGTTGGAAAAGACTTTCAAGATCATGAGTCTAACCTTTTGAGGCTTATTAGCTTGTAGATGTGGCACTTAGGGACATGGCTTACTGGTGGACTTGGATAGTTAGACTACCCAAGTTAGATAAGCAAAGTTAGTCTTTATCTAAAAGATCTCAAAGATCTTTTCCAACTTAAATGGTTCTCTGATTGCAAACCCAAACAAGGTTAATTCCATCATCCATCTTACATCACTCCCAGAAGTGTCCAAGGCTAGGTTGGATGAGGCTCTAAGAAATCTTGTCTAGTGAAAGATGTCCCTTCACATAGCAGGGGGGTTGGAATTAGAAGATCTTTAAGATCCCTTCTAACCCAAACTAATCTATGATTCTGTGATCACATGCATTCATCAATATATGGTTTTCCCACCTTTGGAAAATTATAACAAATTTGAGAAAGGTAATAGTGTATAGATATTTCTAAATTACAAGATGCTACATTTCTGATTGACCTTGAGTAGCTGAACATTTTTTGTTTTCTCCTCCTCCTTGTGGAAGGAGAATGGACTATAAGATAAACATGCAGTAGAAACAGAAGGACGACCTAGAGACATTTTGTATGCGTAGCTGTTAGAAAATGATGAGTTTGAAGGCAGAGCACAGATGAATATTGAAACAATGAGATAAATGACCATAACTGACCACATAGGTGTGTTGAATTCTCCTCAACAGTAAAGTTTAATGCAATAAATAAAATCTTGGTTAAGGTTGCTAAGCCTGTACACATATCCTTGTTTGTGACTAGGGAATGTGGACAGGAGGGTGAAATTACCTACCAACTACTACAGTTTTTCTTCTCTTTAAGAAAAGCAAAATAATTGTATTAGGTAAATCTTAAGGCCCTTGGGAAGAGAAACTTTAAAAGGAGGGTCAAAATAAAAGTAGTACAAAACAACTAAAAAACATCTTCACAGCTGAGGATGCCAAGATGACCATTAGTATCACCGTATCTTTACTTGTATATTCTACTTCTCTGTTCCAGGAAACTTTTAGAGACAGTAAATATATACAGGTTATTTTACTGTTATTGTTTCCAAATATCATCCAGCAATGCTTCTGGGCATTGGAAAAACCATAAAAATAAAAATGCATGAATTTGTGGGAAGACAAAGCTCCTTGGAACATGTTTCTGAAATTATTCTAGAGAAATGATAATTTTTAATTTTATTGCTTCTTGACTGACCTAACTGTGGAAAGTTCAAACAAAATGTAACAGTAACCTCCAATTGAAGTAGAAGGGGAATGTCAGTTATCAATCATAAAAAACAATCAAAAAGGACAACAGTAGTCTAGGGAATAAGTGTGCCAATAGTTCAGACAGTAATATTTGATTTAATAAGTGCAGGAAGATATCTTACAGCATACAGCAAACAGAGATGATATATGGTGCACCTAAAGCCTTGGAAAGTCAACATGGACTATATGACTGTAATTTCCCCTATTCATACAAAAGAGACTAACAAAACTACTATCTGTCTACTTATCTATACACATTGGTGTAATTTAAAGGGGATTTTTAAAGTTTTTCTTCTAATTCCTTGTATATGGGTTTTGTTTTGGTTTTTTTTTGTTTTTTATAATGTGCATCTTATATCCTGAAAGATGACAAAATACAACAGAAGATTTTTATTGCTGACTTTTGGGTCATTTTTACCTGAAAACTAATGCTATCACTAAAAAAAAACCAAATGCAGTGTTGTATCTCTCTTCCCTCAGCTTTCCCCTTCCAAGTCTTCATTTAAAATGACATATAAAGGCTTCTATACACAGAACTGCATTCAATATATATAAATTCAGTAAATTTTATTGAATCTTCAAATCTGAAAGAACCATGCCGTATATATCTGTAAGACCGAGTTACAATTTTCAAATGCACTCTTATCTTTCATTTTTACTTTAATCTTAAAACAGAGAACCATTTCCCATTATGCTGAATGTATTCTCCTGCTACCAGAGGCCTGTGATTACAAGGTATATATCACCATATAGGAATCCTGACAGTTTGCTTTTGTCTGCAAAACCCCTCACTTCAAGACATTACCTAATTTGAAACACTACCTAATTTGAGATATTTCAGTAACAACGAAACACTTTGCCTGCAGTCTTCTGCATTATTTGTTTTCTATTCTTTCAGTAGTGAAATCCCATGAATCCTGACTTTTGAGGGGGTTTTCTGAGGGGTTTTTGTTAGTTTTTTTTGTTTGTTTAGTTTAGTTTGGCTTGGGTTTTTGTTTCTTTGTTTGGGAGTTTTTTGTTTGTTTTGATTTTCTTTTCTGAAGCCTGTTATTCAATTCTTTAAAATTAAATACCAATTTTAACCCTTTTTTTTTGCACTTGCATTCTGATATCTGTTTTTGAATGTGACAAATATTTTATTTCAGAAGATTGTCTTCACCAAAATTTATCTCAAAGAAATTGCGCTAAATTCTAATAGGATTTTTTTTTAACTGAGGACAAATATATCATTAAAGTTAGTATAAGAAAATATAATTTTTTTTTCTTAGAAAAACTTTACATATGTTTTGGTGGCCAAGTCATTAATTTTTTCCATTTTATATGTACACTCAAATTTTTAGACTAGTCTTGACGTTCTGTGGATGAATGGGGTATTATTAGAATTCAGACATGTCAAACAATCTGATGGAGAGCAGGTGAGACAGGTGTTTTGACAGCTGGACCATTTATGTGTGTGCTGCACTTGTAACCTTCTGCCTCTGCCACCCAAAGAGGAGGAGGGGACATGTCCATCCGTGCCTGTGTCTGGTGTGAGTCCAAATGTGGGGGCTGCTGGGGCAGAGCCTTGTCTGAGGCTGTCTGTGTGACACATTCCTTGTGTGTTTGTGTGTGTGTGTGTGTGTGTGTGTGTGTGTGTGTGCATGCTGACACACGTACATGTGTGCCTGTGTGAGTGTGCGCCAGGCTGGGCTCCAGCAGCACGTTGGAATGGACGGGATGGAGCAACCAGAGAAGGTGACTGCTCTTGACATCCCTTAACTATGTCCTCAAATTAATTTCTGAATTTTCTTAAGTGAAAGCTCTAGAAAAAGAGGAAAGCTATTTGATATGTTGTAAATTCAAACAGAATCAGGAATATTTTAAATATAAAGCAAAATAGTGATTTCAGAGAAGGATCTGACATACTTCATCACCTAGCTTAAGCTTGAACTTGAGGTTTAGTAAAATGGATCAAGAATATGCCAAGATTTAACACACCTGTTTTTAGCTGTTGGAAAGTACAGTGCTGCAGTCTCATCATTGACATCCCTTCTAAAAGTCTGCAAGAAGCATTAGATTTTAAAAATAGAAATAAGTTAAATCTTCAGTTGTCTGCACACAACTAATCAACCACAATTCTTTCTGGAGTCAATACACCACCAGTGAACAATTTACCCTATTTTAAGTTAGGCGTCTAATTTAGGTAGAATGAAGGGCCTCCTGAGGTGCCTATTTCTCTCCAGACAATACAGAAAATGAGAAAAACACAGTATAAGTTAGATATCCAAGCAACCACCTAAGCTGTAATACAATCTAGTTGCATTAGGCAAATTGGCTCCTACCTTCAAGTTTAATTCCTTTTAGATTTCTGTAAGGAGAAGAAACACAAAGAATATTAATATATCCCCAAAGCCTCACCCAGTCACAGTACTTTTGCTAGTTTCTAACCCAGAATTTAAGTTACTGCTAGATCTAGCACAACTGTGAGGCTGTGAGAATATCACAGCCTGAATGGGAAATTGCCATGCATTTTGAAGACATTGATTACCCCTTAAACTATCACCTACTCTGGTATCCTCTTTTGCTACAGTTGCTCTTTAGTTTTCTAACAATAATTAATTCCACTTTAATTACACAAACAAGGAAACAAACAAATAAATCATTTTGGCATGAAAAGGTAAAAAAAACCCAATCAACAAGCAAACACCCTCTACCCCTGCCATGACTCAGGGATGTAAGCTAAAAATTAAATATTATAATTCTCATTAAAAGAATAAAACAACATATTATGAATGTATTTCCATCAAGGAATTACAAAAAGCTGTCACCAGAATGAAATATTGTCACTTGTTCATGGTTTCCTGTTCTTCTCCAAATGGTGTATAATATATTCAGTTCTCAAGCAGAAAACATGGAGTTTATTGCAATGTTCTATTAAATTGCTCTATTTCTTCATTGCGCAAAATGCTTTATAATTGTACTTATTTAAGTCCTAATATTCTTTTTGTACAAGTTGTTCATCACTATAGCTTAATGTGAGATATATGTGGTTTTTATAAAAATAAATCTGTTGTATGCCAGATTATTTATTGTGAAAAATAAAGTTTTCTTATCAGTGACTTAATGCTTGCTTATGCTATAGTTCTCTCATTATAAGGACTACTGATTCTAATGGCAAATATGGTTTTCTTTTTTTTTTTTTTTTCAAAAATAATACATACATAGTCTTTTTGGATAGTTGAAGAATACTTTTCTGTTAAAAGAATGTTCCTGACAAAAAATTTTTGACAAGCTCCACTTAATAACATTTCAGTAAATGGCCTTAATTCCAGAAGAGAATAAAATATTAAAGCCAAAAAGAGAATTGCACAGTAAAGAAACATAACAATGTGGAGCAGCTACCTACAAACCAGGCTGGATTATGTCTCGTGTCACTGTCCTAGCAAAGCTTTGTGTGAAAATCAGAATATGTACCATCTATGAGTGATGTCCTCATCTGAGAAAGATTAATATATTATTAGTTCTTTGACAAGTCAGCAATAGACGAGACAGGAACAAAGATCTATGTTTTGATACCAGCTAGCCCTTCTCCTTTTCTATGGAAGTTAGTATTAATTATAGAATGATGGAACCATTTAGGTTGCAAAAAGCCTTTAAGGTCATCGAGTCCGACCACAAACCTATCACTGCCAAGTCCATAGCTAAACCTTGCCAGTAAGCACAATTCAACTGCACATCTTTTAGTGTGCCTCCAGAGAGATGATGACTTCACTGCTTCTTTGGACCACCTATTCCAATCTTGACAAGGCTTTTGAGGAGGAAAAAATTCCTCCTTTACTCCAGACTAAACAAGAACAGCTCCCTCAGCTGCTCCTCATAAGACCTGTATGCTAGACCCTTCACCAGTTCTGTTGTCCTTCTCTGGACATGCTTCAGCACCTCAGTGTCTTGCTTGTAGTGAGGAGGCTGAAAACAGAACCCAAGACTTGAGGTGTGGCCTCACCAATGCAGCAGGACCTGTCACTTTTCCTTATTGAATCTCACACCATTGATCCAGCCTGTCCACCTTTCCTTACTGCCAGGGTGACTGAGCGCTGGCACAAGCTGCCCACGGATGATGTAGAGTTTCCCTCCTTAGATGTATTCAAAAGCCATCTGGGCACAGTTTTGGGCAACTGGCTCCAGGTGACCCTACCTGAGCATGGTTTTGCATCAGACAATCTCCAGAGGTTCCTTCAAACCTCCGTTGTTCTGAGATACAGATGTGTAGATCTATCCACAGAAATATTCAACTGTTTTTGTGTTAGGTGATACCTGAAGTCATATGGTACGAATCCATTTCTTCTGAATATGCTGTTTTTCCATAAAATTGCATTCTGTGTCACACTATGGCAGAGATTCAGGTGAACATTTAGGTAAGATTAAATTCTGTGTTATTGTTACTACCACCTCAATGAAAATAATATATTTAACAATTGCATGCTTCTTAATAGAAGAATGTGTACAACACATGTAGTGAAATGAAGGAAAACTTATACAGAAACATAAATTCCAGTATGATATGTAAATATGGAGTAACTCCATACAATTTTTTATGGACTATGGACTCTGAGGATGGCTAATGTAATTCCATATTGCTCAGGTTGAAGTGAGTCATATTTAATAGTGTTGACTTTATAGAAACCATGGATTCCACGAGATTGGAATACAGCAGGCAGGATCAGACTGTGATAAGACTAATAGCACATCCTATTGAAGAAAGAGGTGAAGAGCAAGGCAAGACATAAATGAAGCAGTCAGTAACTGAAGAGTTATATGTTAAATCGTAGTGAAAATAAATTTTAAAAATAGTGATTTTATATATTTAATAGCACATGGTGTGGTTCTAGGATGTCCTGCAGAGGGCCAGGAGCTTGACTCAATGATCCTGATGGGTCCCTTTCAACTCAGCACATTTCATGATTCTATAGCAATGTCAGAATAAGGCACAGTCCATAGTTATTTCAGATATAATGAAGTAGGAGTATCTTTTTCTGTATGTCACAGTAATATTCAGATTTTTTTCTAGAAAAGGATATTACCTTATTACTCAGACACATTAGTGAGTAAGCTGAAGCAGTTTCACACATAAAATTAGTGAATTTACAAGGAAACATGAAACATTACAGCAGATTGCTAAATAATAGCTAGTTGATTAGACCACTGATTGGTGTCTTGAATATCCATTTTGGCAGTAAAGAAAAACAAATATTACAATACACAGACACAATCCCAAACCTGTCAGAGTTCAAGGAGCATCTGGACAATGCTCTTAGCCATAGAATTCAGTTTTAGGTAGTCCTGCAAGCAACAGGGAGTTGGACTCAATATTTATGGTTCCCTTCCAATATGATATATTCCAGGATTCTATGATTCTAATTTAATTAAAGAATCTTTCATCTCACCATCAGCAATATTTGATTTCTCTGGTCATATTTTTGTAAAGTAGGCAAGAAAGTCCTTTACACAGTGGATTTAAATCACTATATAGTTACATTGCCTCTCTAGAAAGTGGGAGAAAGCAGGAATCTGAAACTCTTTTTTCTGTTTACATTAGGGAACAGAATTCTAAGCACAAGGCCAATCAGCATCCTGCCTCCATCTTTCCCAAAATCCATTTGGCATTGTGTGCCTAGCATCACCTGATACTCACATCCTTTACATGTCCTGATGCTAATGGCATCTAGAGCTAGAAGAAAATTGTCCACTTAAATAAAGCCTATATACATATGTCTTGCAGTAACACCTGATACATGAGAATTTGTACCCAGACCACAGGTAAAAGTTGTTATTTAGGCACCTCACAACTCAGTGTTCTGCCAAGTTGTCCCAACTTGATCCTCATCATTTACTTAGAATCACATCTGACCTAGCAGAAATAGTTGCAGACAATGCACTCACTATACTTATTTTCAGTATATATAAACAGGCCTTAAAACTAGAGTTCACAGTCAGAGGTTAGATCTCTGCCTCAAAAAAAGTGAAAACAGCAGATTTTCACAGTGTCATCCTGCTTACACAGCTTAAACTGTAGACCTAAATATCCTCCATGTTCTATCTAGACATTTCCTTCCTTCTCTAAAAACTAATCTGCTTTTTGCATTTCTATACTTCAGGGCATAAACCTCCACATTCTTCCTCATTATTGTGAAGTGACAGTATCTCCCACCTTTTTGTCTGCAGAAAATATTACTTAAATGTTCTCCTAGGTTTTGGGGTTGTATTAATCATTAAATAATGCTTCCCGAGACCAGGCTATAGTCGCTCTCCTGCATGATAAAACATCTCATAATAGTTCATTTCCTTACCATCCTAAAAATCTTTTAATTTTGGTCTTCTTTATCAGATGCATTCAATAAGTGATTCTGACACACTGAGTCAAGCTTGTCTTGGCTTTGACTAAGTCCTTTATACCTCACTAAAATGGAAACTTTTTTCATCTGATGTGTCTTTTTCTCTGTAGATGTAATTTCTGGACCATAGTAAATTTCTTTCAATTTCCTCTTCTTTTGTCTTCCTTACCTACTGGAGGTTTCTTTTAGTTTACTAAGGAACAAAATTTATTACTTACAACATGTTTTTCTTATAGAGGCAGAGAAACCATAATAGAATGAAAGACGGTGGCTCAAATTATTCTAATTAAGATTTTCTGTATTTCAGCAGAACTAACATCTATGCAGAGAAATACATTTTAGCTGCCAAACTACTACTTGTGTAAGTAGGTCCTGCAAATGAGGGTGTCTACGGTTTGTACTATGAAGTGTACATGTACAAAAGATTATTTTCTTTATTTTTCTTCTATCTATGCACGGGATTTTTTTGTTTATTTTGTTGTTGTCGTTGTTTATTTTTTTAAGGAAAAGAATTGACATCTTAGATGGTGGCTAACGCATTTCTTCTTCTTTAGTTTGTGATTCCATATCACGATTTTCCGTAGTTTATAGAGTGCTCAGGGAAATGGAGAACAAATGTGTACAAGTAACTTCAATTGACAGAAAACCAAAAAAATAATAAAATGCCCCAAAATCCATCAAAATGATCTCCCTTTTGGATGTACTCTGCCTTATTATTTCTTTCATTTGTTATGTTTAGACAAGATTGGTTGTTTGTTTTCCGTTTAATCCCCTGACATCATTGATAACACACAGACGCGCAGAACTTTTGAAAGTGAAACTGTTCAGGCTTCTCAATCCCTGATCCAAAAGCTATTGCTACCAATGGTAATATTTCCAGTAATTTCAAAAGATTTCTAACTATTTCAACGCATTTTAGATCAAACACTCTTTTTGGGTTTAGGAAACTAAATTTAGGCATCATTTATCCACTGATAAAATGCCTTATTAAGACTGTAAAAAGACATTAGTCAGTTTTGTGTCTGCTGACCTTCAGGCAGTAATAAAAACAAAAACAAAAACAAAAACAAGCTCTTCAGAAGTGAAACTGTAAAATCCAAGTATCATAAGCCAATTTTTTTCCACTTAAAAAAAGGCTGAAAGTTTGGAAATAGTTTACAAGATCCTTATTCCGACCACATACCCAGTATAGATGTAATGGTGATTAAACTAGGAAGTTTTTGAGGGGAGTGGGTGGTAACACAGATATACATCACAGCTTTGACATTCATTCAAGGTCAAAATAATGAAAAAGAAAAATATAATTATAACCCCTGCATGTAGGTGGACAGAGAAATATCTGCCTATTTATTTGTACACAAACAGTAAACAGAATATCAATCAGAATATCAATCTTTGTGCGTGTTTAGATGGTTTAATAAATTATGAGGATAACACATCAGAAGTAAATACCAATACATTTTTTCTGATATATATCAATATCAGAAGATATAATTATTTTTGAAAGTGTCTGTATAAAAAGAAATTGTTCAGTCCTGCAGAATTTCACTATGGACTTGATAAATTATTCCAGTTATAATAGTCTACATCAATGTCACAAAGACAGAAGGCTGAGACATAACAGCGTTTTCTTTCTTGCACAGTGTGTTTAATTTTCTGTTTAAGTTTAATGTATTCAGATCTACCTGGTTTATCCTAAATATCCAGTTCTACGAGAGTCATTGTATTCAGTTTTTATAGTCCTACTATTTATAGTCCTACTAAATAAACCAAGATAAAAATTCCAGAGTAAATTACTTTTTTCTTCAATAATTTTTTCATATTTATATGAATTTGTCTGTTAATGTAGGTAGTTTCTAACACTTGCTATATGGGTAAATGAGAGTATCTACTTCATATTTAGAGGCTTTAATTTTATATTGCTAAAGTTAAGAGAAATAAACTAAACCTTGAGTTTTGCTACTCTGTTATCTAGATGAAGACTAATCTATTATAGCTGTTTTCCACACTTGGAATTTACGCTGCACAACAACTAAGGCATACCAATTCGGTTAACAGACTGATTGCATATTTTCACTTTGTTACCCAGTTGCTGAGCTTTTCAAACAAAGGTGGTGAGCAAAGGAATCTCTATACTTCCCCAGGCTTATCAGAACACCTCAAACTACATGCAGAGCAACACCCTATGGCAACTGTCATGCAGTTCTTGAACCTACCAAAATAGCAACCACAGGAAATTTAAAATAATTTAATATTTCCTATACTGCAAGAACTTACCTATTTAAAGGTCTAGAAATAGAAGATTAAGGGGAGATCTTGCAACTGTCTAGAGCTACTTTTTTGGAGAAGACTAGAAGAAGAGTGACGACTTAGCCAAATTCTTCTCAGAGGTGCACATGTGACCAGCAGTAGACAAAGGGCTGAGCACAGAAATTCCTGAGTTAAGGATTTTTCTTTTTTTCTTTATTTTTTCAATAATTATTGTTTTTATAATTACTTACAGTTTTATAAACTTAAAATTATTGGTTTTGTTGATTTTTAATTATTTTAAAATTTTTTTCTAATGGTTTTACTGAAAGCATGTGATATAGTGGAACAGGTTGCTGTTGAGAGTTTGTGGAATCTTCATTCCTGCAACTTTTCTGAATTTAGCTCATCAAGTTGCTGAGCAACTTCATATAACTCGATGTTTTCCAACCCAAATTATTCTATGATTATATATACAAATAAAGAAATGTACACATATACACACAAAGATATTAAGCACATTTATAGATATTTATAAGTATTTTTATATATTCATATATATTTATATATCTTTATATATGAGAGATTTTATAAGATCTGGTGTGTTTCTATAAGGATCTCTGAGTCAATTGAATTGTTACTTGCACTTCCATCACACTCCTAGGACTCTGAGGAGCAATGGATTACATATTTCCTTGATTTAGTCAGAGGTTTTATCATATCCACTATGAACAGGGTTTTGCAATTGCATCTATTTGTTTCAGATAATCTTTGCATCTCATTTAGATAATCAATGAAATAGAATAAGTTCAAATAACATATAATGCTGGTTTTCTCTTTCTGTATGATTGACAGCTAGCTAACCAGGCTATTACAAGGCTGTAGTTTGCTATTTCTAACAGAGCTATCTTCATCCTCCAAATAAAATGCATGTTGCTAATGCTCACTGGAACTTGTTTAAAGGATCAAAAAAATTTAGCAATCACCATTTAAGGCTAATTTCAGCTGTCCAAACAGAGGGTATGTAGTACAATTTATGATACCTCAGGATATTCAAGATATTCACATAGATTTATCAGCTATGACACAGGATTTATGAAAGATCTGCATTGTTCTGTAACACCAGCTGGGGGTCAAGGAAGAGCTACTATGTAATTTAAAAAAGCATTTAACAGCTATGTCTGGATAATTGAACTGAACCTTTTATGGAGAAATTAACCTCACCTGAGTTTAAAATGTCTTCATATATAACTGGTCAACTTACACTCCTTTAATAAACAGCAGAGAAAAATCAGGAACTTTTATACTGAGTTTAATCTGTCTAAAAGCAGGTAATCACTCAAAATGAGATGAATGATGTATTGGAAGATCATAATATAGCCAGGTTTTCATGACTAGGTGTAATGTAGCCATATATGTGATCTGATAGATGTATTTGGAGACTATTTGTAAGCCATTTCAAGTCTCTGAGATTGAAATACATTAATTTATTCTATCAGATAAACATGAAGCAGTTTGCTAAAGACTTAGTTCTGTAATTGTTTTCTGAATGTTACCAATTTTCTGCTCTTCACTCATATGGATAAAATTTTCCTTAGCAGACTGAAATTGTCTACAGCAGAGAGAAAGGGATAAGAGGGAATGTTCTGGGGCCACAGGAGATTTCTTCCTTCCACTTAGGGAAAACATCTGCAAGACCAAACATAACTTGTCTCACAGTCTCAAAAAATCTTTAAAGCCCATCTCAAAGAAAAAAAAAAATCTATTTAAAATAGTTGTTAAGGTTGAGATGGTGAGACCAAACTATCACTGTCATGCATGCCATTACTTAACCAGTGGGAATTTCAGTATTAGCCTTGGTGTTGCTAAATATATCCATTTACTGGGATTTGAGATCACAACTACAGTCAGTAGAGAATCTTTTCAAAATATTGCAATTTGCTGAAATTTTGTCACTCTTCTGTTGATTTTAACTGTGTCAGACTATTGTATATAACATTTGTTTAAATTTTCCTTTCAAATTTACCAGCTGAGGAATTACATGGAATTGGAGCAGTTAAATACTTCTTGCTACCTTAATTAAGACTGTTAAATTACCTTGCCAGGAATATGATTACTACGATGTGAGATCTAAAATGTGTTATAAGATAAGATAAAAAACAATGTAGAAAAAGAATATTTTATTTTCATATATCTTACCTTTCCTTCTTAGAAATCAGATCCAAAACCATATGATACAGACTACACAATGTTATATATGATCTTCAGTGATGAAAGCAATATCCTGGGACCCAGAACTTATGTGTCTAGGAATATATTAAAATAATAGTTCAACACAGCTTTAGAGAAGTGCATATTCTATATGTTTCTGTTCTGGAAAACTGGCAGGTACCTTTTCTTCTGTTGAGTATTACCTAGTGTGTTAGGGAGTGCTAGGGCTAGATTCTAAGAAATAAAGCTGCTTCGCAGTGTGGCCACACAACCTAAATAGAAACTAATCCTGTGTTTCATTTTGACAGTATAATCCCAGGGAAAAAAACCTTTCCATTTCAAGATATTTTTGGTAGACATTTCTTGCAGTTACATAAAAGTAGAAGGCTTTTGTCTGTATTTATTGAAAGCAGTGCTAACACAATTAAATCAAATTCACAAATACTCAGCCTGAGTTATTGAAATTTAATTAGAAGTGACAGCTGTGTCTGGTCTTTGGACAAAAATATGCATGGAGTTTTGAGTAAGATTTAGAAAGGAGGAAGTGAGAGAAAACTGCATGACTATGTTTCAAAAAAGGGATTTTGGAACAATTGTGTCTTTTTAACTCAACAGCCTTCTCTAGACTTCCCTGACCCAATTTCTATGTTCATATCTTTTGAGTAAAACCTTAAATAATAAAGTTATCACATACATACTAGTGCCCTCCATGTTATACAGAATCAAGTCACCATATCTAATCTTCATAAGATATCATAATCTTCATAAGAATTAATATATGTAAAAATTCCTTTATGGTTAATTTAGATAAATACAATGGATACCATGAGGAACCTTTATTAGTTTCTGGATTTTTCCTTTTAAAAAGGAAAAAAGTCTACTTAAAAAGATTTATCTTACTAAAAAAATCTACTAAAAGTAGATTTATCTTATCTACTTATCTTCCTTAAAAAGGAAAAAAGCTACTTTAAAAAAAAATTATATCTTACATCTTAAATAATTAGCATGGGTTATATTCATGTCAGGTTGAAATTGAATCAAACTTGTGTTTCTGGAAATATAGAATGTGAATACTTTTAATAAGGTTTCAGTCATAGAATGATAAATTCACTGTGACAAAAGGCAAATGCTAGCCTGTGGTGGAAAACCTAATGTCATTCATTTTATGAATGGATGGTATGCAAGAAATCTAGAGTGAAATTTTTTAGTTTATTTGGAAAGTTATTAAAATGACCGTCAGTGTTAAAAATAATACGCAGTCAACTTCTCTAGGTTTCCTTTGAGTTGTAGAGCAGGTAATTAAACAATAGGATCCTAGTCACAAAATTGTCTTTCCTAAGAAAATATCTGAGTGTGCATTTAATGGAAGTGATCCATTCTTGTACCTAAATGTCAGAGTATGCAAAGCCTAATGCTAGCTTCTAGTTAATTTATTCATTATTTTTACACTGCTATTTTAAGATTATGATGGGACAGCCATTTTCATGTATCCTGATTGTCTGTCATGTAGACATTTTCATCTTGAAGTCAGTCAGACACACAAGCCATTCAGCAGGTCTGAGACTCTGAGGAAGCTGTGACCATCATTACTGGTAAAGTGCCACTTAATCACACTCAGGGACAGCACATCTGTCTAAATTCCTGATATCCTCCCACACACTTTCTCTGCTCTATATTCTCCTTTGTCTTTTGCATACAGAGCAGATTGTCCTTATTTAATTGGATGACCTAGCCTATCACTTAATGAGTTTTTGCGATTTTTTTTCTGGCGGTGTGGATTTTCACACGGTGCTCCTTGCTTGCTTCTTCCTCCCATTCAGAGAGGGAGACTATGTTCCTATTCCTCTGAAGAGGTGGCTCTAATGTCTTGTTGTTTCTGGTGGAAGCCCACAGAAAGGATTATGTGGGAAGGATAATCTTTCACTCTTTCAACACTATAATTCTCTCTGAAGTAAATTTTCCATTACCTCTGCCTCACTCTCTAGACACAATGGGAACAGAATCACTGTATCATAGAATGGTTTGAGTTAGAACAGATCTTCAAAGATCATCTAGTCCCAATCCTCCTGCAATGGGCAGGGACACCTTTTACTAGAGCGAGTTGTTCAAAGCCCCTGTCCAAACTTTGAACATTTCCAGGAATGGGGCATCTACAACTTCTCTGGGTACCCTGTTCCAATATCTCACCACAGCTTCAGCTGAATCTGGCACTCTTCCATTGAAATTATCAGTGTGTAAGAACGGGGATGCTGGGAGAGGCAAGAGCTAAAATCAAAATCATAATTCCTTTAAAGTGACAGTTAAATGTATAATTCCTCCTGCCAAGGTGACATCTTGCTTGACACACCATTTAGTTCTCACATCAGAGTTGGACCACTAGATGGAGAGGGCTTTTAAAAGTTTGCTGTGCCTTCACCACCGAATCTTCAAAGAAAATATGCACAGTCTGAGGCACAGTGTGAGTCCTAAGCCTGAGTGCCAGCTTCTAAGATGAAGCTGCAGAGTACTTAAGATCATACTTGGGCAGCCCCTGTGCTGCATGTAGGTACCATTTCAAAGTGCTGCGGGTCACTGATTTTCAAACCTGCTTGCAGCTGCTAGAAGTTCAATCCCAGGCAGTACCATGGCAATGGTCAGCAGCCCATTTGTGAGGCTGTGGGAGTTAATGGAGCTGCTGTAGAGCAGTGCAGAAACGGCCAATTTCCTGTGAGTATTGGGTAGAATACCAGTTTTCTACATGTTAATTTTTTACTCTTTTCAAAAAAAGGAGGTGGTTTTGGTTAATTTGTTCACTCCTGTGGATTTAGCTGTATTAAAGATAACTAAGCTTGCTAGCTCTGTTCTTTATATCCTATACTAAGACATCGTTTCATAAGATGTCGTCTATTAACCGTAAAAGAAGACTATTTTACAAACTCACATAGGGATAACTTTTAAGCAGCTTACACCTTGTAGCATAAATCCAATGTTTTATGTCAAAAGATACAGGGTAAGTCTGCAGATTGGATGACATACCTTTCTCCTATTAAGAAAGGTTTGCATTGTACTTCTAACCTTGTAAAGTATTTGGAATTAAAAAAAATATATACGAACTATTTTATTAAAAAAAATATATACAAACTATTTTATTCACTTTTTCTAGCATAAATGCACCTGCTTTAGCATCTAAGGTAAGCCTGAATGTTGACATTCAAGGGAATTTTTCAATAATACACTGATTAAAATTATTAACGAATAACTCATCTATAACTTACAGTTAACCTTGCAAACTAAAGAGCTGCTAGGCTGAGTACCCTCTTAATACCCTGAATATTGCTTAAAGTATCAATGGTCATTTTCTTGAAAGAAAAAAGACACCCCCATCCCCCAAATCACACACACAAACACCTAGAAAAAGGAACAGAGTAGCAGAACTTCCTACCTTCTGAGCAGTATTTTTGTGGTTTTAGCCCTGAAAAAAAAGTAACTGGTTTGACTTTGCCCTTCAGATAGAAAAGGACTCAGACATTTTGTCTTACATTTCAATCTGCTCTGCACTACTGTCATTCAGTAGCTTAAATTTTTAAATTGACTGCTGGAAATAGTAGATATGGATTTATTGTCACTCTTCAACCTTCCCTGTTTCAATAGTATATAGGCTTGATAATTATTAAATAATGGGCAATATAAGCTGTTTTTTAGTGGATGTGTTAAGGTTTGAAAAGGGATTTGGGGATTTTTGGGGGCTGGGTTTGTTGTTTGGTTTTTTTTCCAGTTTCATTTCTCATTTAACTGTTCAGTTGTTTTTCAGATAAATCAGTTCATTCTCTTCAGTGTTATCGGTTGCAGTGGAATACAAATTTTTATGATCAAGTTAGCTAGTCTTTACAAAATAATGACTCATATGCTTAAATGCACTATGGCCAAAACCTGGTTGGTGTGACTTCCCTATATTTGGGGCAGTGATGTCTAGAGGCAATATAGTTCACGGTGGTTTCAGAAACAATGTTAGTGTTAAAAAAAGACCCATAATAGATACTCTTTCTGGGTTATCTCTTTTGTGTTCCTGTAGCTCAATAATTTGTTTAACCAAGCTGGTTGCACTTTACAAGTGAAAGCTTTGCTAAATATTTTAAGCAAATACTGAACTAGAGTTTTTGTTTCTTGCAAACCATTCTTATACTTAATCAACTTGTAATCAGTCATTAAAAAAAGTAAATGTTTTAATGCGCAGTGTATTACAAAGTTATTAGAGTAATAGAGTAACTATTGAAACATTAAGGTAAAATAAAAAGTTCAGGCTGTATATATCATACATCATATTGTATTATTAGAGTGTACATTTTGATTATCAATTTACATAAATTCACGATAGCACAATCACTTTAATCAAAAGTGATATTTTTCCTGAAGGTTCCTCCTTTTATGTGGCTTCTCTCAAGGCAGATATACATGCAGAACAAACACGCTTTATTTCCAGCTGACATTTAAGACACACTTTTGCCTTCTGTATTTTTCTGCTTGAATAAAACAGTTACTCAATAAAATAACAGAAATTTTTCAATCTCAGTCTTGCTGTGTTTCTTTAGAACTATAACTGAAACTGTCAGAAAAATGAAAGTAAGAAAAATAGCACACTACAGATTGCAGAATAATTGGTGTTGGAAAAAAAGTAGAGAATGAAATATTTTAAAATATGTATCTTTTTTAAAAAAAAATATATACCTGAAGTATTAGTCTGTGTCTTTCTTATAAAAATATGATAGAAAGAAAAAATTAAAAAATCAAAACTACTGAGAACTTTGTGAGTTATACCACA
This sequence comes from Dicaeum eximium, assembly GCA_013396995.1. Taxonomy (NCBI): domain Eukaryota; kingdom Metazoa; phylum Chordata; class Aves; order Passeriformes; family Dicaeidae; genus Dicaeum; species Dicaeum eximium. The sequence goes on from VWZP01007085.1 coordinate 117,542, forward strand.
ACTCTATTTTTAAAGACCCAGGGCCTTATCATGCTGTGAAGTTAATTGCAAAATCCTTTTGACATTCATGAGAACAGATCTAGTCCTTGCTACCCTCCTAATGACATAGTATCCTGAAATCAGCAACCACTGATTTTGACCATTCCTTTTCTATATTTATTAAGAAGAGAAATTTAATTTTGAGATGTACTCAGGATAGGCCAAGTACTATTTGTCCTTCCTTCTTTAACTTCAAAACCTTTCTGAAAGTTCATGCTCTAACTGATTAACAATATATGTATCACTATGTGAAGTTATTTACATCAACACAAGAAATTATCTGCACACACTTAAGTAAATCAAGACAGAGCTGATCCATCTCTCTCTGCAATGTCATCTCTCTCCTAGAAGACACATTTTTAAAAAGTTCAGTGCTCCCTCTCCTCTCCTCTCCTCTCCTCTCCTCTCCTCTCCTCNTAGGTAAAATGACTCCCATCTGTCTGTGCACTTGTTTCTTTCACTCTTCTGTCTTTTTAATACCCACTATGTTGTGAAAGTTAACAGATCATATTTGAATCTATTGTAAGAGATCATGTTTGAATCTATGGTACTCCCTTCTGGGCAAAATCTGTTTTTCCACATACTATTTAAATAACTCTCAATTCAGAAATATAAAGGTGTAAGCATTTTTATGGTTTATTTTGTTTTGCCCCCCACCCCCCAGNATACCTCTGTTCTTCATTAGTGCTTTATCACTTAAATGTAGCAATAAAGCCTGAATTACTGACTGGTGCTGTGCTCAGCAGATGAAGGACATGTAATATGATTTCTGAAAAACGTGTTTGTGTCTGTCAGGGAGCAAACATCTGCAAACCTACAAATGTAAAAAATCTGCAAATTACTAAGTATCCATTACTATATAATATTATTACTCAAATATTGAGATGACTATATGGCATTTCTTTTTTTAATTAATATTTTAAATAAAATAATTAATGATATTAAAATAATAAAGGGTAAGAGAATTAAGAATAATTAAGCCAGATTTCCTAGTACAGGGTAAGGCTTTCTGTTACTTAGACAAAAGATGGCATTTTATTAAAACTGAGCGTAATAGCAATGACAGACACACTGCTCATTTTCACACAACCGAGTCTCTGTTCACTCCCCAATAATACATGAAATAACAGAAACAAACTAATATATCCAAAGAGTAAAAAATTTGAAAGTTTTGTTTTGATTGGTTGTTTTTGTTATTTTTTGTTATTTTTTGAAATCTCTAAAATATTATCATGATGGGTTAAAATGCAAAATAATGATAACTTATTGCTTATCTAATTTCTTTTAACAGTATTTTAAAAAATACTATTTAAACCGACCTTCCCAAATACCCCAACGAAAGAGTTCCTTATTGTTCTAGAATGTCTTAACATAATCTGTAAAACAGGAGAAATGTGGACAGCTTACATTTTCAAAGAGATGGTCTTTTCATCTACTTTATTCCAATAATTAAACAGTCATATAAGAGATAAATCTTTGATAAGAAAACAGAGAAGGAACAGAGAATACAGTTTCTAGTTTTCATCAATGGGAAAAGTAAAAAACCCTTTTCCATCATAAGGATCAAGGTTTAATATAGTTATCTGTAGTCTCCAAAGAGGAAACCAATAATGAATGTGGCATTTCTATATTCAGCTTCTTTAAACCAGGAAGGAGAGAGCAAAAGTGTGAGTAGACATACTAAGAAAAACCAGAAGGTTATAACCAGTAACTTGTTATAAATGGAATTCCTGTGCTGACAGATACCAAGTAATTTGCGGCAGCAATATCAGGCTTATTACGAACAGAATAATATCCAGGAAAGAATGCATTTACATCGATGTGAAGAAAGAAATTCATCTTACAGATTTAAAAACATGAAATATTTGTAACAGGCATGTTGGGAATTGGACCATGAGTAATAGGGAATAGAGTATAGTCAAACAGTGTGAGCTATACTATTTATAAGATAGTGCTGTGTTGATTCATAAAAACTTCATTTATTTAAGTAAGAGGAAAACTGTGGAGAGGTTCTTGTTCTATCGCAGAGAGAAAAAATGTCAAGAACTCCGACACAAACTTTTCTTTATGTATGTTCAAATCACCTTCAAAGAAATGACAGTGTCATACTTCAAAACCAGTGGCAATTATTTTTTTTGTAGTTAACTGTCTTCTGGAGTGACTGGAGGGCAACAGGAACTATAGAGCTTGTTCAAAGATCAAATTTGATCAATCATGAGATAAGAAGATTATCTTCAGATACACTTTTTATTGAAAAACTTGGAAGTGGTAAACAGAAAACAAAACATAACTCTCTTTCAGGGCTTAAGCATCCAGTTTGTTTTGGTTTTTTTCTTTTAAATTTTCCTGAATGTCTTAATTGGATTTTTTCAAGTCACAGTGGAAATAATTTGATACCGAACACTGATCACTTCAGTGTATTATCAGGTGTTCAACTAAGAAGATCTAGTATGGCATCAACAGATGTCTTGGAGGTAATTATCTGAAGAAAAGTTAAAGCATGCACCGTGATTATGAACGTTCTTTTGTTTCTTATTTTCTTGGCAGAGCAAACTTGCTTGTAATTGAATGGTGTAAATGCTGCTAATCAACAACTGAAGATCTCGTGGGTTTGGTTGTTGGTTGTTTTTGGTGGGATTTTTTGGTGATCTATCAGATATCACAGCTTACTCGCTTATTTTCTTTTCAAGAAATGCTTGATCTAAAGTTAGATTTCTAAATTCAATACCTAAAAGATATGTATCATCTTCTAGTGAATACTTAATATCAGTTAGCTGCTATTAATTCTTGTCTGGCAAACAAATCTGGAAAATGCACTTTTGTGATTAATCATGTTAGTTAATATTGACAATTTAATAGATCCCCTTAAATCTTCTTTACTATGTTTCAGTATGACAGAAATTATAGCAAGAATACTAAAGGTCACATTTTTTATCAAGCCTGATGTCAATAGTTGAGTTTTTTATTTGTCTGGTTGCCAATACCTATTTCATTTTTTAGAAGGGAATACATCTCAGTAAATGATAGCTTGGATTTTTAACAGAATTTTTTCCTGTCATATTCTTTGTTAAGTAAACTTGTGACACTGTGTTTTTTGCGTTTCTGATAAAACTACAGTTTCATAACAAATGATTTGTTGTTATGGTCTTGATTAGACTTTCTTAAAATATTGTATTGGGCTCTGACCTTTAGTCTTTTGTGTACAATATCAGTTTACTTTTACACCTCAATTACTCCCTTCAAATTAGATATTCACAGAAACAATTTTGAGGTTATTTCTTGCACATATCAGACATTACAGGAGATCATTTTGTTTTGGTTTAGTCAACTACAAAGTTCAGGTATCATCTAGTAAGCTTGACAAACTACTGCAGCTCTGTGATGAAAATTCAGAATGTGTTTTTGAAATAAAATTCTAAATATTGAATGTGGCATCTATCTATTTTAATCAGATCTCTTCCCTCCCTTAATGTGTTTTCCTTCACTTCAGTTCATGTCAGATCCTATGCAATGGCAATCTGTTTATTTGTGGAAAGTAAGGACAGCAAAACTGACCAAACAAATTCATATTCATTTACCAATACCTATGGTTAAGGAAAGCTTTGTTTCAAATGCATTAAAGTGGAACATTAAATAATGTGTTAATCAGAATATTAAAGGACAAGTGATTTCTCAGCTTATACACTTGACAATTTAAAGAATAGCACTAAACACTGTAGGATGTAAAGGAATTTTTAAAATGAGAAATACCCTAGAAGTTAGCAAAATATAAAGATTGAATTATGGAATAATATATTGTGACAGTAGGATTTCAGACCTTCAATATGTGTCCATTTTTCAACCAAGCAGTCTAGCTGAATTCATTGTTTCTGCTCATGATAGTAAATAATTTCTTCTCTCAGTAAAAATTTATATGCTCATATCACATATTGAAATTTGGCAAACAGAAATAATGAATATTATGTAAATCTTTATACAATAAATTTTATTTCTAGATTTCATTTTTACTTTACACATGTGAATTCTGAGCAAGATATGCTGTATTTTCATTTTGTTGATAATATAAGGCCTATAAATAGTACTGATTAGATATTCTGATGTCAGAAACTGTTGCAGAAATGCTCATTGAGACTACATTTAAACAAAACTAAAGAATACCTGAAAGTTGCTTGTTACTGCATAGTTTTGTTTGTAGTTCAAGTCTAAATAATCCAAGTTAGAAAATATTTTGAGTAAAACTTTTTTTTTATGCTACAACTTTCTCCCTTTCAATGAATTTAAATGATGCATGTATTTGTAAATGTCTTTAGAATTTTAGGACAAAAGGATAAAAATAATTTAAAAAAAAATGTACTTAATACCTAGTTTATATGGTGAAATTCATACAACCTAACAGTTCAATATTGTCCTCACCTACTAATGGTGAAGGACCTACTTTCACAATGATTCATCTGACTTTAAAAGTGTTAAGATAGCTGCCTGTATGAACTATTTCAGTATTGGAAAGAGGAGTTTAGCTGACTATCTTAACCTGCATGATATTAAAAAAAAATCAAAACCAAAACCAACCAAAACCAACCCTCTTCCTCCACAAAAAACAAAAGATCCCCTTGTTTTCTACTACTGAATTCCTGTCAAGTTATTAAAAAAAGATATTATAAGACTGATCAAAAGATTAATGAATTATTTCAGTTGGTGTTTTGGGGCCAAGATTTATGTCTTGCATACGATTACAATAAACTCTTACTAAGAAGGAAAGAACTGAAACTAGCCTACCCAAATGAGGATTTTTGTATTGGAAATATAGCATAAGAATATGAAACCATGGACTATAGAAAGATAAGAAAATAACCATCAGCTTTCTGTCCTGAAATACTTTTTTTCATTTTTCATGTTAAATAATAGTTTTTCACATGCCTTTCAGTTCTTGTAGAGTCTTTAGAATGCTGAATTTTTCTTTCTCTAGATTATTTCAGTTTTAGTAAAGGTGATTAAAATCTCCCCGAATTCTATATAGTTGTATTCATGACCTTCCACAAATCATACTTGTACATTCCTAGTTCTGAGAGGGTGAAAAGCATAAATACAATGTGCCTGATTTTGCTGAAAATTCAGCTACTGTTTCTGTATAAAAGGATATATTTATATAAAAAATAAAAAAGGTCTATGATAAAGATTTTTTTGAACATACCTAAACATGTGAAGTTATATTTGAGTAAGACTGCAGTATTAATAGGCGTTGTTTTGCATATTTTATGTTACTCTAAATATTATGAGTGTTTTTCAAAATTACTATGACATATGAAATGGTTCATGTGGATGATAATAGCATCAGTTTCCTTTCTTATATTTTACTGAGAGTATTAAAATAATTTTTTTTTTATGAGGTTTATGATTGCTCTCTGTCCAGTTCTCCAGCCTGTCAAGATCCAGGTCATTTTAAATTATTAGATTGACTATTTATTACAGATATTAATTGCTTTAGTGATAGATATGCTCGACTTTCAGGATCTGAAAGAGCTGCATATGGGCCTGATTTGTGCTTTGACCTGTGATCATTGCTTATCATTATTTGTTTGAAAATTTTAAAATATGCAGAGCAGAGAATGAGAAGAAACGCATGACTGGTCAGGAAAGATGTGTAAAATATACTTGTAATTAATCATACTGTAATTCACTCAGATAGGTCAGCAGTCATATATTGGGCTATTTTTCTGAAGTTTCTGCCTCCACAAACCATTTGCTTGACAACCTTTGAATTTTTTTCTTATTTTCTCTCTATCGATTTTCCAATAGCATTGTCAGTCTAACTGATTCATCTTTGTAGGTATATGGAGCACAGATGTTCTCTTCTTTCTTTTTTTTTTTTTTTTAGGTTAAATTTCATACAGTCTTGCTCCTTGCCTGAAACAATGAGGAGGCAAGGTAAAAATTACTCTGAAGGGAAGGCACAAATTATCAAAGAAAATATGAGTAAACAAAGGTTTAAGAGTAATGAATTTGGAAGGATGCAGGCAAGTAAGTTTCACCTTGTTACAACATAGATATTTGGGTATTAGGTTTCGCTATCTTCTGTTGTTAAGACTTATATAAGTTACTGAATTTTTTGGGCTTATAAAAATCTATTTGTTCTGAGTTTGTGTGTCTACTTGAAAGTATTTTGATCTGTTATTACTGTCTGTTCTTGTCTCCTAAAGATAATGATGAACTTTCTTTCAATGTCAGTTAACTACAATGAGGTCTAAAGAATGTATAAAACTGCAGCCAGATCTATCTCATGGAATTTTTTTCCCCCTGAAGTATGATTTTTCTTACAGAATCAGAAAATCATTTGAGTTGGAAACGACCCATAAGGATCATTGAGTCCAACCCTCCTCTTCTTGCAAGACTATCTAAAATTTATTGTGACTTCAGTATGGGATTGGAAATGAGGTGTAACTCAAGTGAAGGATTACATTTTTCCTGTTCAAACACTAGTGCTATGTCTTCTTACCTGCTTTGTTCCATGATGTGCAAAGTAGAGTACACTCACATGGAAAGGATATGTGGGAGACTCTGCAATCACAGCTCTAAGATCAGGAAATTGGAGGCTCCAGTTCCACAGCTTAAGGCTTAAGGATAGACAGTGAACATTTTAATAATCCCATTAGAATCCTATTCTTTTATGTTATCCACGAAGATGTTTTCAAGATGGTTTTTGGTCTACAAAACTGAAATCTTTGGTTAAATCCTCACTTTGTTCACAAATTAACATACTTGCAGAGATGTATTATGTGTTAATAGAAGGTTTGTGCCCAGGCTATGCAAAGAGATATTGTTTGGGATCCAGCCACAGCAAAAGCTTTGAAAGGGGAAAATAAATTTTAATTCTAAATAACTGTCAAACCAGATGTACCAACATATATCTAAGAATTAAAATCCTTGTGTCTGGCAAACCTCATATTTCTGTGAAGAGAGTGGTTTACACTTGAAAAATTCTCTTACATAATGACCTGTTCATGGATTTTCCTTCTTAACCAACCCACTCTTTACCCTAAAAAACAAATAGGTAAATATTCAAAAGACATAATGAGTATTCATCATTCCCTCTACTTTTACAAATACATATGCGAGCATACACAAACATAAATTTTCTTTATGAAGGCATGCTATTTCGTTTTAGAGGTTTCATAATATTTCTACTTCTGTTTGGTTAATCTTCAGTGTTTTTCTGGTATTTAATGAAGTGTCACAAGTCTATGAAGTCATGAATTGGACCTCTTTTAAAGTGAGTTACAGCATATTAAACTCTACACACTTCTTTCAAGACGTGTTAATGGAAATGTATTAATTTTCATTTGAAATATACTTTTGTTTCCAAAGTGTATAAGAAAACTGTCCCTTTCTTTGCTGATTTTTTTGTGCCAGTTTTTTTTTTTTTTAAATCTTGGTACCTCTATTTCTCATTATCTGCTACTTTTTTAATCTAAATTAAGTCTCTACTAAATACCAGTGTAACATTCACTACAAGGAACATTAGAAGAGAGCATAAGAAATTTTTTAGGCTATTTCCACTTTCTATTTCTAACCTGATAGTTACTTGATCGCCATGTAAACAAGGACATCTACAGATAAGTTTATAGATTTTTAAATATAACCATATTTGAATAACAAACATTACTTTATGGTTCATGTACTGACTATGTTTTTCTTGGTTTGCATATCTTGTGTCTTTGAAAATAACATTAATGCTCAACTTTTACATATTAAAATATGTAAAATGTGTTTTCTCATACACAAAGTCAGATATATGGTAGGAAATCAGTGTCGACTTATTTTTTTGATAAATCAAATTTGACATAAAATTACTTAGGCAGATGGCAAATATATCTACTGTCTCATTCAACACTTCATTTCGTTCATCTGTGCTTCAAGTAATATAGTCAAGCCACATAATATTCCTCTCCAGTGTCTTCTCCAGAAACCTAGCTTTGAATTTCCACCTTTGGTAAGATAGGCCAGACCTGAAACTCAGATTTCAGTGTCAAGATGGAAATTTAGCTGCTCTTTTTCTCTTCAAGTCCAAATTTCTTCCAGCCACTTTGCTAGGTTACTTAGATGGTCAGCAGGAAACATTGCCACTTGTTGTCTCAGTGGGAGGGCACAGTTTCAGAACAAGCCAGAAGAAAACTGTTTTCTGTTTATTTTTTTCATATCTGAAACTAATTAAGCTGACATTAACTATAAATGCGCATTACCATTAAATATTAGAAACTTAATGTAAAATGTGTTCTGCCATGTTGGGACATAATAATATTCCAATAAAAGGCAAAAATAAGACACCTTTTTTTCACATTATCACCTTCTCACATGAGTGATCTAATTTTTGTTAATAGGACTGCTCCAAACCCCCTGCAATGTGAGTACAGAAAGTCCAATTATGCTCCAAAATCACAAGGGGTAAACAGCAGTAGAAGCAGTAGAGTTGGCTACACATTTCACAAGGAAAAGTAATTTACCAACCAAGACATTATTGTCAAGAGGCTCTATCTGAGTGTATGAATAAAGCAAGTGAGGCTGCTTTTGATGGCTTCCTCTGTAACAGACTCCTCTCCTGCAGGTGGTTCTGAGCTTGCTCTCAGGCAGCTGTTGCTGGGACATTAAGTTTAACTCAATAGGAAAATAAACTGTTCTGCAATTTCCTGGGCAGGGAAACAGGGAAAAGGGGAAAGATGGTTGGAGAGGAACAAATGGAATCCACAGACAAGATATTTCTTTGACAAAAATGCACATAAGGGTTTTTTTAATAAATTAGTAAGCCTGACTTTACATATATGACAGTGGCATGAAAGACAGCCTGAATAGTAATGAGTAAAACTGCTAAAATATGTGGTAAACTGTCTCGTTAAAGAGTAGATTACCAAGTAAATTATTTCTTTCTTCATGAGTCAGCCTGACAAGGACAGCGTTCCCCTTTCCTGTGCCTGTTATGACTCAGGTTTTTTGTTTTTGCAAACTCAGGTATTTTCATTGAAAATTAAGTACTGGCCAAGTACAGGGTGAGGGAGCTACTTGTCTTCATGCTGGTATATCTTTTTTTCCACTTTATTTATAGAATTCTGCAAGTGCTGTAAATTTGTAGCTGGTTGTTTGTTTTGTGGTTTGCCTTTTTTTTTTTTTCCCAGATTTAAGAATTGTCAAAATATGACCTTGCTAATACGTTGGCACCATATGTGAGAAGAGATATCTCTGGTGTTTTAAGGAAGGGGAAGGAAACCAGCCATTCCTCTTCCAATCAAAATCTTCATTGTTACATGCAAAAACAAAGACCATGTTTGTAGGATTAAGTTATTACTGAATTTTAAATAGTTGCAAAAATTTTTTTGTTATCAGTTCAATAATATTGATAATTAAATTAGAAAAACATTAGTTACCAAGTATTACAACCATTGGCATTTTTTGCCAATATTACAAATTTTCAAGTACAGAGTATGCTGTAAATACTACTTACTCACAATTTTAAGATGTTCATGTTATTTAAAAGTAATTAATTACTTATAATTATTATAACTAGACATAATATATATTATAACTATTAATATTAAAATAATTTCAGATATATTTTGTTTAAAGGAATAATGTAAAACCCTTTGAAACCTCCACATTTCTAACCTTATGTATCATGTCAGGTTGTGTCACATGAGTCTGATTGCATTAATTTTCAAATACATTATGTGAGACACTGTAACATGATTCACATTTCAGAGGATTTAAGGGCCCCTGCTGTAATTGTGAAAATCATAAAGCAAGAAAAAGATTGTCCATGCTTTAGAAATTTAGAAATAACACAGTAATTGCATAAACATTTTTGAGGAAAAAATACTCTTAGTAAACAATATGGCTAGTGAAGCACTAGTTAACTTTAACTAATAGATTTCCTAGGTCTTTTGGTGACTACTGACACTCAGTTTGGACCCAAAAATAATATGATCATTTTGTTTGCCTCTTATAAATCCCAGCTACAAGTTAGGCTACATGAAGCCAAATTTTGTCATTTGTAAATGCCAATTACTTCGGCAAAATGGCCAGTAAGAATATATAACCTGTTTGCCTTAGATTGGATATGTATCAATACTACATTTCTACAATTCTAATGTATTTTCAGGTAGCAAAAGGTACAAATAACAGTGAAATAAATTTACTTGTTATGGATGTCTGGGATGCAGCAAATTAATTAAACATAATGTGCCTGAATATTATAGTAGTTGATGATTTTATAAAAGAAGAAAATTGCTGCTGAATATTTAGTAATAAGTTGAAGTAAAATAAAAATTAATAGATGTGCCAGATACTTTGATGGGCAAACACACATTGAAATAGGTTTGATGACTCATGATTCATCAGCCTCTTTCAGGACCCCATTTTCATGCAACTTAAGGGGCTAACTTTCTCAAACAAATGTTAACCTTTTGAATTTAGTCTTTGCCACCTACTCTATTGTTTGATCTGATGAAAAGTGCTTTATAATATGTTTCAGCAGAGAAAATAGTAGTAAGTTTAAAAGCTTTACTTTGTCACTATAAATGAAAGAACTATGCTTACACTAGATTTTTATTGATGTAACACTGGTTATTCAATGAAATAGCCAATGTCTCTTTCTTAACAGTGTTAGTAAGTATGAGATAAGGATAAAGTACAAAGTAATTTGGCACCTTTGGAGTTGAAATGTGTCATGTGAATGCATTTATATACATAATAGTATTTATTAGCAAAATATTATAGATTGATAAATGTATATAATGTGTCATTTGAGTGGGGAAGCTAGCTGGGATAGTCCTGAAAACTTCCAATATCCTTAAGTTTTATCACAGAGTAAGAATGAAGAAAATCTTACAATGAGCCATAGAGGAAAATAATTTATAAGAAAAATAATCTTTATCTGCTGTAAAATAATTTCATGGATGGCTAAGGAAGGAAGGCTAAATTCTACTCACCAATTAATTTCAATTGATAAAGTCAATGCAATGATGACATTTCATGCATCAGCCTCAAAAAACCATCACACCTAAGATCATATGAGCTATAGGATCTCTTGTTTCAGTTTATCCATCATCACAGAACATCTTAATAAATTCCAGAACATCTGAACAAGGCAATGTAAGGGACTGCAGCTATCAGTAGTATTGCAGTTAGAGGAAGAGAGGTTGCAGATTGAGGTGTACCTGAGATCCAATTTGGGAGGGAGGTGGAGTAATTAAAAAACAAACAAACAAACAAACAAACAAAAAACCACCACCAAAAAAACCCCCCAACCAACGAACCAGACAACCAACCAAAAAAAAAAATTGTCTGGTTTTCCAGCACTACCAGTTTGAAAATAAAAGTTTCATTTGTAAATCCAGCACAAGCATTTGCCATAGACATGAGAAAAAGAAAAAAATAAACACTATTTCTGCACTGTTTTCGGAGGAGAAGTGCATTTTCAAATTATTAAGTCCCACTATCAATCATAACGCACTGAGCCTTCCTGCAATATGCCAGACAAATCCATCATATCTCTGCCTTCTGGTAGTGTTCCTTAGGTTACAAACTGGGGCTCACAAATTCAAGCACCAAATTACACTATTATGTGTAATATTTGAAAACGTATTTCAGGATATGACACACACGGAAGCAAAATACACTTCAAGAATTTAAAGGTAGATGACTGAACATATTCTGAGGCAGAGTGAGCTTGCAAAAATATGACAGGTATAGCACGTTACTATGAAAATTGCAGAAAACCTTGCTTTCTTGGTGCTGCCTTTTAGTATATGTTCTTCAGTGTAGATGAATAATGAAGACATGTAATTTAAATAAAATTCTGACTCTTTCCAATGCCAGAGTGGAACATGTCTCATTGTGTTAAAATCAATGAGGAAAAGCCATTAGCTCTTCACGGGACAGGTCCTAAAATATCCCTAACATTTCAGCCTGAGTTTTAATATAAATCTCTCTGAATGTGTGGGTGTGTGTACTGTGAAGAAAGTTTTCTTTTTATTTTCTTAAAAAATTATCTCAAAAGTTATTGCATGCATTTACTGACTTCATACTTTGTTTCCTCTGAAAACTATAGACAACTTTTTGTGTCATGATGAATTTTGTAGGTGTATTTAGGAGAAAAATATAATTATTTTATTGTATAGAAAATGAGACTTGAAAAGTTAACAGAAAGAAAACATATCACTCATCTGCTTATATATTTCATAAATTTTTATAATGGGCTACACTGACCATCCTAGTAAAAGAAACCTTCTAAGCTGATTTGCTGTCATTAGTCACTGGATTACAGTGATAGACAGAGAATTACTGTGGCAGACAGAGACATTTTCTCACTTTCTCCTACACTGATACTCTTGGGCCCATAATAAGAATTTTGGCAAACTCATTTGTTTTTCTCTATACATGCTGTGTAATCACCTAAAATCTACACCTAAATTTCAGCTTAAATACAGGGCCAAATCAAAACCTGAAGCAGAGTCTACAGACATTTCAGTTCCTAGAAATTATGATACCAGCTGCAGAATTCAGGCTAGGACTAAAACGTATGAGTCTTTCTCTAAGTAGATTTCTCTACACTGATGTCTACTTGTCGTGCACGTGATCAACGTACCAGGATGCACCACAAAGAGGAATGATTTCATTCAAATTCCCACTCATAGAGGCCTAATGACACCTGAGTTGTTGCAGTGAATCTGCCGTGACTTTAAACTGCCTATTCAGAAAGACATGCGTTTCCCATATATCCTGTGCCATAACTTCTAGGTGCAGATCCATAGCTTAGAAACACAATTGCTTTTATAGTTAAGGAGTTTAGTTTCAATGTTGGGCAGTAGAGAACATTTTCATTGTTTATTTCTGCTGCCCTGGACCTTCACTTCCTCTCTCTCATGTGAATACAGGGTTACCTATAGCCAATGCTATTGAATGATTAAAGAGCAATCTGAAATATAAAGGAATTGTGTCTATTTTTTACCAGAAAAAGTCAATCTATCAATATCTTCATACTGTTTTCTGTTCATTATTCTTACTTAATCCAGATTATGCTTAGTTTTTTTACTATGTCTAGCATTCTACAGGTCTAGCTATGTTTCATGGTATATGGTGCATTTTTTTTACATATCTATGTATTCTCCTTCAAAAATTCCACATTTTGCGAGATATTTTATAATAAGTCTAGCATCTTACCATACATTGCATGCAACCATATTATTAAAACATATAAAAGAGTATACATTTCTTTATATTTGCTTGGTTTTTTTCCTTTTTTAATTTATTGTATACAGTTTTAACACTACACTTGAGGAAAAAGAGTAAGAATACATCACATTTTCTCTGCAGAATTCCAAAGCAAGGCATTAATAATTGGATGTTTTGACAAAAAGGCAACAAAGCTTTAATATTTCATCTTTTCTCTATTTTGTAATGTATTTCACTTTTTTGAATAGACAGTCAAATTGCTCTTTTTTTTTTTTGAGTTTCTGCAACGTATAAAGGCATTGTGCCTCTGTTATTTTAAAGATTATCTTTTTTCTTCAAAAAAATCAGGCTACCACTCAGAAATGTTGAGTGCCTTTCTTGTATCTGTTTTAATCTTATGCTCATGTACAAACCAGATAAAAAACCACCACTGCTTACAAAATTATTTTAAATTGGATTTTAGCTCATTTTCTAAAATATATTATGTACTTAGGTGTAAGTGCCTATTTACTGGATCAAGGAATTTACTTAGATTACTTCTGCCTTTTTATGTAGGGTCAGAATCTCAGGCATTAATATATTTATTACTTTAAAAGTGAAATCCCCTTAACTTACTAATTCTGAAGACTCTGATGGTTCATTATCATATTTTTAATGACAATAAAGGACAATGGCATCATCACAATTTAAAACTTTAATTAGAAAACTGTAATAACACAAGTGTAACTTATTGACAATCACTTGGCTGCAATTTAAATGAAACATTTTACACCAGATATTACTTTTCTGAGGGATGGTCTGAAACGGGGAAAGACAGGAAAATGGAGGCAGAGGGACATTATAAAAATCAGTGCTTAGCCATTCAGGGACCAGGAAATAAGGCTGTCACCTCAGTTTTGACTGAAGGTGACAGTTTAAAGACTGGAACATAGGAGATGTACTTCTTATGCCACCATATGGATATTCTGATTTTAACGGTAATTTGTTTTCAAGAAGTGTTTTCAGCCAATGCCAGTGTCTCTTGCCTTAGGTAGATTCATCAGTCCTGCTCCAGACAGCAACATATATCAGACCTCTTAGTCCATAAACTACTGAAACTTATGTCATTCTTTCTGCTGTTTCAACTAATTTTTTCATCTGAACTTGCTTCCCTGTTTAAATCAAACCTGATATTCTTTTTCACTGTTGTGCTTTTAGCTGAAATTATGTCTTTTAAGTCCAGTCTAGTTTCACTTTTGCTTCCCTTTTGTCCACACCCACACAGTCTGGTTTCCTCATGCTGATGAATATTTGATGCTCATCCAGACTGATTTAGTTCCCTTTCTTCTCTGCCTTGTGTATGTCAGACAGTATTTTTTACTTTTCCCTTTTTTGTTCCGTCTCAGTTTATTTGGAACTTAGGGGTAGTCAGGAAGAGAGTGTACATCAAAACCAGAGTTGTCTGCTATTATTTCATTAGCTTAACCCCTGATTTTCTTTTGAACAATTCAATTTAGCTCTTGATAGGGCAGTTTATGGGTATTTTTCTGGTATTTACTCCTGAAGCTACTTCCAAAAAAAAGTGTTATAAATGAAACTGCGCCAAATTCAGTTTCCTCCATTTTATATTGTCTTCCAGAAGTATCCCCGAGGACACCTAACCTTCAAAAAACTACATTTTCTCGTACAATGCCCCAGGATATTGAACTCACACCTACAGTTTCATGCAACAAAAATTCTGTCTTGTTCCAAAAGTGTTACTAAGATAAAAAAGTTATTAATGAAAGAGTAATAAGATCTCCTAAAGATGTCTCACGTAATTCATAAGAAAATTAGTTGTATCACCTTTCATGTTTATCTCTTTAAGTTAAATAAAAATTGGTATACAGTAATTGAAAGGGGAAGTTAGTAGCCCTGCTGTAGGATGAGTTAGAGTATTGCACACCTTCCCATGAAAACCTGGCAGTCAGAATCACCATGCATCTCAAACTGAGCAAACCTTAATTGTTTCACGGTGAGGATTCTTGTAAATATTTACTGGGAAACAGTGTTTTATCTGTGTCCTATGTAGATTTGAAAGAGTAATACTGAAGTCCAAGGCTAAGAGCACAATTCATAACACCACTTCCAAGTTCCTCCTTTTACCCCCTTAATAGTAACCAATTTGGTATAATTATTAACCTCAAATAATTGAGTGTGGTTTTGTTTAAAATCTTGATTTCTTCTCATCATACCCGAGGCATGTATGTATTTTCATGTTTCCCTGCATTAATTTGACAGTTATATATGTAAAAGTAGGTACTAGTTAAGACTCTATTTATTATATTTCACCTTTATTGATCTACCTGCTGAGTTTTATAATGGTATTTTAGAAATGCTGATGAAGTCCCATGTTAGACATTGAAGTTCAGGACTTTAAAAGCTTGAGAAAATTTGCAGCCAATTTTGAATACAAGTGTCTTCTAGATGTTTGATATTTAGATTTTTGATTTATTCAGCAAATGTACTTAGTATATCAGAGATACTTTTGTGTACTCCTGTGGGCTAAAGTTATTTGAAAAAAATTATCACGTCTTCAAGTTAGGAGAGTTGGTTACAGTCATACCTGTAGTTACATAGTGTGCAAAAATGAGTAGAAAAAGGCATAGATGAAGTGTATTATACTTTAGGTAATCCTGTCTGGTGTCTGACCCTTTAGGAATTATAGGAGTTCATGTGAGATAAGAGAGTTTCCAGTCTTTAACCTGCACTGGGGATGACTTCCCTAAGAAATCAGGGACCCACAACTGATTTCATGACACATCCCCCTGTTTTATTAGAGAGGAACTTGGGATAATGGGAGAGAGGAGTTTTTTGCTATAACTCTGTTCATGGCAGTTTAACCTCCAGCTCTTTCCTATAAGCTGAATATATTTTTATCTTATTATGCATATATATAGCTAGTGTATATGTATTTATATTTGTTAATTATATAGGGCCTTAGGCCTCCTGACTACAGGACATGGCAGAGGAAAATATATTTCTGAGCTGCCCTTTCTGTGCACTATCTCCTAAATGCTGAAATAATGGCTAATCTGGCTTTTATTATTAAATTCTCGTGATTGCTTCTCTACTTTCCACATGTGTTCCAGCATGATAAATAAAAGGTGGAAAAAGCTGTTTCCTGCCCTCTACTTTGCTCTGCATGGTTTATTTGCATTTGTAGACATGGCTTACAAAGGTTGTGAGTGTTGCAGAGGTAACCTACTTAGGATCTGAGCAGTAGAACAAAACAAATTTATATCAATCAAGCAGCAGTTCCTCATACTGATCAAAGAGTTGCTTTAGTAGGCTCTGAAGGGATTCATCCTTTAATTCTTGCCCACCAGAGGCACTATGGCTGTGTCCCAGGTTTAAGGAGCTTTATAGTGCAGTGTAGCAGATCTGAAAGATGCTCCATTATGACTGGTATGTTGTCCCTGCAGGAGGCTTCAAAAATAAATGGTAGTCCAGTCGAGTAATTGAGAAACTTACCAAAAGGACAAAGTTCTTCCATAACCTCAGTGGCAATACTCCATATATTCTGTAAAGTATTATGACTCTTTTAGTGACGCCATTAAACTGGAGAAACAAGAGGATTTAAGTTATAGACCTAAGTTGCAAGTAACTTGCTACAGGACATCCCTTACTCCACAGAGACTGACAGATATGATAGACTAGGGAGTGAAAAACCCTTATCCTCCAAAATTCAATCAATCTTTTTCTTTGATAATTAGGCTGTTAATCAGGTCTTATTTATCATATTCACTGTCCTTTCATGAATCCAAGAAATTACAACAGAGGACTTCAAGCAGTAGCTCATACTGTTGAATATGTATCTATTACCCAGCATGTTAGCAATTTGTAAAAGACTATCAAATAGTTTATTCAAAAGGCATATTTAAAGAACAACCTGTTTCTTTATGGGGTTTGTGTCGGGGGTTTTTTTCATGTGAAAATATCCTTCTGGTTTCCTTCTCATTCCATGTATTTCAGGTGAAATTGGTGTCTGATGTTGTCACATTTTCTTTTTCTATTCCAAATTATTTTCTACCAAGCACCAAAATTTCAATCTGCCTATGAAAATTGCTATATAACAAACATAAATTTAAATTTACATCTACTTACAGGTAACTTTCTTTTTCAAAAATAATTTCAGCTCTGCTGGATACCTTAAACATTGACACTGTGTTTTATTTACTCCTTATCTGACATAAACATCTTTAGCTCAGTGACTAATTCTGTCTTGTATTTGAATGCTTCTTTATACTAGATCTGAAGAGTAATTTTATCTTGACACACCTGTTTTACAAAAATGCAATAAATTTGATAGAAAATATACTTTTAATTTGTGTCTTGTTTTCTAGACACATTGGTCATCAAAACAGAAATGCTGTAACAATGCATGCTTTCTTACTGATCCAGCTGATTTAAGGAAAAGATAATTAAAATCCTATTGGGATACAGCATTTATTATCATTATATGCATGGTCGATAAAGCCTCATGAGATGCTTAAGATTTTCCAGGGAATAGAACCAATATTAAAAAAAAGGTAATTGGATATTGTGAAAAATATTATTGATGTCAAGAACATAAGATATGTTCTTGTGCAAAAGAAAATCAGTAAAGTTAAAAAGACAAAGAAATATTTCTCTATTACTATCAAAGTACAAAGATATGAAGAATATGTTCTACAAATTTTAATACTTACTCATATATAACTCTCAAAATTATAAATCTATGTCAGTATTTAACTGATACCTCAGATATAAAATTGACACTTGACTATTTTGTCCGTGTTGGAAAAAGTTGTTCCTAATTAAGTCTGCAAGTATATAACCAACAGTAAATTCTGTTTTTCTTCTATCTTTTTATCTGGAAGATTTCTTTCTCAGCATTATAGTTTCATTCCCCCAGAATCCTTTCAAAATTAACAATGTATAAAAACAGTTTTCTTTTCATTGATATATCTAATGTGTCTAAACTTATGTTTGAATCTCACCTCTGTATAATATGTAGAAATATTACATGTCCATTCCAAGGTCATTAAATATAATTCAATCTCCTTTCCTGGCAATTAAAACAAAGTGGTCCAGCATCTCTTACTATCTATATTATTTCTTTGCATAAGCCATGGTTTACACATATTCATGGTATGTTTTCTATGAGAGTCTCAGGAAGTAAAGTGATGGAGTCATGCAATTAAATACTTTTCTTTTTCCTGTTTATGGCTAATTATGTTTTATACTCGCATATTCAGGCGACTTTGGGGCAACTGTATCTATTACTGAAATAAAACAGCCTTATTACAAAAAGATGGCTTTTCTGTCTTAGAAAAAACAAAATTATGGAAAGCCTGAGAAAATACAAATCAATCTAAACTGAATAGACATGATAGAGAAGGATTTTTTTTATCATTCTCTACAGACATTCAAGTGAAATCAACTTCCAGCTGGTTAAGAGCCCATAACTAACTGTCCCTCTGCTCATTTGACAGGTATTTCACTCGGAGAGAGAAACCGGTGGCAGAATATTAATATATTCAGGTACCTAACCACAGACAATAATGCTTGTGTGGGGGAGCAGAAAGCACTATTTACTGCTTTTTTGTTCTTGTGGTGGTTTTTATGCTTTTTTCTGTTTACGGACAAAACTTGTGGATGGTATAGTAGGTGATTTATTGTTTTGTCATCTGTGTCATGGCAAAATTAGAAAAGTAATACTGAATAAGCTCATAACCATCTATAACATCAAGATCAGCCTAGAAATAAGTATTTATTGCTCTAAACTTCCACCATGTTTATTCATAAATAAATTTCTTTAAAAATATCGTTCCAGTATAAATGCACACAAATTTTTATTCTAAGGACAGCATAAACAATTGCCAACCCATTAGAATGCTAATAGTGTCAAAGATGAGTGTGAACAGTCAAAATTATTTGCAAATAAATTCGAAGTAATGTCTTTCAATTAAATATATAATAAAAAACCCTTGAGTGCAACCAGTTCAAAAAAACTAGATGAGAAAATAGTTGTTTTGTTTGGTTTTCACAAGCAAACAATAGTACATTCTCTAGAGATTCATAGTATTATTCAGGGTAGGTAACCAAAATCAGCAGATTTCAACTATGCCCAGATGACCAAACAGCACTAGGTTTGTGATGTGACTGTACTTCAAAATGCAAACCAAAAATAATCTGCCGTGGCTATACAAAAAAAAAAAAAAAA
>VWZP01007085.1:137064-216778 GCA_013396995.1 Dicaeum eximium
GACTTGTTTTCCAGGATTGCATCTCATAACTGGATGTAAATATGGTATATGGTATGTAAGATAATGCCTTAAGCTTATGCAACTGTAAGTTAAGATATCTGATCAGGAAATTAACCTAAAGAAAGAGGATAAATGACAAATATTTTGAGTAATAATTTCTTTCTGAGTTACTAAGAACTGTAGAGTGTTCCCTTGCTAAGACTAGGTTTTACCCATCAAATTTTAATATATGAAAATAAGGGAAAATGCTGTAGTGTAAGAAAGCCTGTATTAGTACATGTGCACACTGTAGATGAAATCATGTTAATGTTCTTTGTATACATTGTTAAAATAATTGAACAGAAAACCATTAATTATACTTTGATTGTATGTTAAGCATTGCAAGAGCCAATTCCCAACTAAATTTTCATGCAAGCTACTGAGTGACATAAGTCTCATTTTTTAAATTCCTTGACAGAATCTTTGGCAAAAATTAAAAAAAAATTAAATCGTTACACAGATTTTTTTCAGTTAGAAACATAGTGGGAAAGAAAATTCAGTAAAACTTTTATGTACTGACAGTTTCTTTTTTTTTTTTTTCTGTAGTTAAAAAGAATCCTCTGACAATTATAAACAGAGAATGCAATAATCAGCGTACAAATTTGCAAATTGAACCCAAATGCTGAAATACTGTAACTTGCCATAGTATAGAAATACTTTGTAACACTGTGATGGCATAACCAGACAGAAATGGTTTAAATAAATGTTTGAGCAATGTGACAGTCCAAGGGTAAAAAAAAGTCTGGGTCTGCTGCACCATGAGGCATCCAAGTGACAGGGGAAAAAAAATGACAAGTGAAGTAGAACATCAAACAGGCAGTGCATCCTCCTGCATATACAAGAGACATAACTGGAAACAACAAAACTAAGCTGGATCAGTAGCAGAGGAGACACCTCAC
This sequence comes from Dicaeum eximium, assembly GCA_013396995.1. NCBI lineage: Eukaryota > Metazoa > Chordata > Aves > Passeriformes > Dicaeidae > Dicaeum > Dicaeum eximium. The sequence goes on from VWZP01007085.1 coordinate 138,003, forward strand.
TTATTAGAGGGGGACATGAGCAACCTCTTAGGTATAAATGAAGTACATCAGCAAAGAAGAGCTCAAACTCATTTCAATGAAATCTTTTTTATTTTGCCCAGATTTCCTATATCCAACCACTCTGATATTGGTTACCCTGAGCCACCAAGGACCACAGCCATCGGTGATAATTGCATGATTTGAGCTCCCTAGCACTGCAAATTCACAACTACTGTAAGCCTTAGGTAAGAAGGGCGAACAGCCTTAAACATGTGGTGAAAAGGAGTAACAATGTGCAAAAATTAACAATTAAAAATAAAACTTTTGTTAATAACTAAATTTAATAAAGTGTTTAATTTGTTTAGGTTTTAATTTAAAACTGCCTTAAATTGACATTTTTCTAAATACTCCCACCACAACAATTTTTTAACTCTCTAACTAATAATTATTAGCAGACCAGTAGGTTTATCTGAAACACTGCTACAGCCAGCAACACAGAAGCTATGGCAAAGTTGATGCATAGGCAAAAGGAAGAGGTAGAAAGTGTGCTGGGACCTTACCTTTCAACAGAAGTGTACAGATTAGCTTAAGATAGCTGTGAAATCACACTTTTTTGTTCCCTTAATGTACCTATTTATGTAAAGACAATCAATATTTTTATATTTGTAATATATTGTCAACTTAGTTACTTTTTAATTTTAAAAGATATGTTCACTTCTTGGCTACATCTCCATATCAGGCAGAGGAACTCATCAGTTCATGGGTTTTTTAATTTTCAGTATTGTCTGATAGCAGGATATTTCAAACATAGAGAAAGTGTGAATAGATTATATAGAGAGGATTTACCTATATATATATAAAATGTATTAATGTATAACAATACTGTTATGTATGTGCTGAGAGTGACTAATTGCTTATTAAAAGTTGGCACAATATTGGTTCTTGCACTCTTCAATTCCTTAAATATTTTACTGTCTTCTTTTCCATGTAGGAATTAAAATATTTCTTTCAAGAAGAATTCCCAAGAGCTTTTCTTATTCTCTTCTGTATTGTAAAACCAGAAATACAAGTAAATGGCTTAGACTTTTTTGTGTGCAATTTGTCTTTCAAACATATTTGTTTAAAGAATATTTGATTTCTTCTAAGTAACTACAACATGTAAAAAGCAAAAGAAAAAACATAATCCTTTGCTTACCTTTTTTTCTTTATACAAATACAGAGACAGCATAAATGGAGTATTATTTATCACCATTACTGTTTAAGATTTGCTTTGACTTATAAGAAAGCTGACTTCATCTTTGAAGTCAGAGAGATAAAAAAGAACCATTTTTTTCCTTCTGTTTTTATTTCTTCTGAAATACTTGTTTAAGAAATTATATTAAATTTGAATCATAACATTAGTAGGCTTTTATGAAACCATATTTTAGGAGAAAAACAAACAAAATCAAAGAATTTTGTCAAAATCAAGATATGTTCTGTCTTTGATAATTTCCTTAGTACGTTATAACATTGATTGATTCCTTAAAATTTGTGCTTATATCAGTAACACAAGAATGAGAGCATTCAAAGATAATTGGAGAACTGCCTAATAATGAGGCAACCCCATAAAAACCATCCATCATTCATCATCTTTGAAAGACTGAGACAGACAAGGTTTCAGGTGACTCAAAAAAGAAAAAGCAAAGGTCACATTCACCTTCAAGATGTGTAAGAAAGAGATTCAGGGAGGTGCAGACCTTACTCAGCTGAAGATTGGAAACCACATCCAGGCACATGTAGGACAAGAGGACAACTGAGAGCGGCCAAATGATGCCTCAGCAAAATTATTTCCTTCTCTAACAGGAGGATCAGCTTGGTGGGCAAGGGAAGAGACGTGACTGCCCTAATGTTACCAAGATATTTTACATAGTGTCCCATAGCACAACTTCTTGTAGCTGTATTGGAAAAAAATGGTCTGGATGCATAGAATGACAAGCTGGGTGAAAAATTGACTAAATTGCTGTGCTGAAAGAACAATTGTCAGCACTTCAAAACCCAGCTTTAGCCAGATATTATACGTCAGCCTGAGTTACTCCTCAGAGTTGATACTAAGGTCAATATTGTTCAACATCCTCATTAGTGGTCTGCACAATGAGGGAAAATACACTTTCAGTATGTCCCTGGATGGAGGACAGCTTTTACATTGAAGGACTGTCTGCCATTGAAAAGGTTTTCAACTGACTAGAGAAATGGGTGCACAAAAATAACTTCGATTTCAATAGCCCTGTACATTGGACAAAATAACATCATTCAACAGTACAGGCTGGAAGCTGACTGCCAAGACAGAAAAGAGACAAATCATTTTTTTGAGACAACAAGTTAAACAGAAATCAGTAGTGTGCTTCTGCAACAATGAAAGCAAAGTACCTGCTGGGCTGTATTAAGGAGACCCTGGGAAAGTCTTAGGAAGAAATATCATATGCTTGCTCTGTTTTGACCATTCCTAAGGTATCTGTTTAGGGCCATTTTAGGAGAAAAAAAAATCTGATCTGATACAGTGTGGACACACTCATGTTCTAAAAATGATGAATGGGTAAATTCCCTACAGAAGTTAGAGAAAATACGGTTACCTGTACAACAGTTTTTCAACAGCTAACTTCAAGGAATGCAGTGTAATGAATGGCTGGGACAGTCTTTGAATGTATCTAATACTAAAAGAAAGAATCATAGAGTTTCCTGAGGTGGCAGGGACCCACAAGGATCATTGAGGCCAACTCCTGGCACTGTACAGGACCACCCCAAAAATCACACCATCTGTCTGAGTATATTCTCCAACACCTTCTTGAACTCTGCCAACTTGATGATGTGACCACTGCCCTGGGGAGACTGTTCCAGTGCCCAACCACCCTCTGGGTGAAGAACCTCTTCCTAATATCCAGCCCAAACCTCCCCTGACACAACTTCAGGCCATTCCCTCAGGTCCTGTTGCTGGTCACCAGAGGGAAGAGATCAGTGCCAGCCCCTCTGCTTCACTTTGTGAGGAAGCTGTACATGAGGTCTCCTCTTGATCTCTCATTTTGTCTGTACAAACCAAGTGACTTCAGCTACTCCTTGTATGGCTTCCCCTCTAGATCCTTCACCATCTTCATCTCCTTTAGAAAAAACCCTAATAGCTTTATATTGTTCTTATAATTTGATGCCCAAAACTCCACACACGATTCAAGGTGAGGTTGCACCAGTGCAGAGCAGAGCAGGATAATCACCTCCATCTACAGCTGCAAACACTGTGCCTGATGTCCCCCAGGACACAATTGGCCCTCTTGGCTTCCTGGGCACTGCTGACTCATATTGAACTTGCCATTCACCGTGACTCCCAGGACACTTTCTGTGGTACTGCTCTTCAGTCTCTCATTCCCCAGTCTGTACCTATGTCCAGGATTGCCCCATCCCAGATGCAGAATCCAGTTCTTGCCCTTGTTAAACTTTACATGGTTAGTGATTGTCCAGACCTCTAATCATAAAGAATAAACCTCTAAGCTGCTTTCCTCTCAGGGAGGCAAGAGCTACTCATTTTGTTAGGCAGAAGTGGTTTTTGATAGATAAACTGAAGTAACTTGCTTTTCAACTAGGAGTAAGGTTAAATCACTAAGAGAACTACTTGGAAAAAGAGTCACATTAGCAGATGGGAATTTCAGTGATCCTTGGATTTACCATTTAAAAAGAAGTTCGTGTCTCAGAGCAGAAGGAATTCAGGAGTCAATCCCTGGGTTGTCAAGGTCAGTGCAGAGCAGAACCTGAAGCCAGCAACACAAGGGAGTGCAGTACTATTGTCATTATAACTACATTTGGAACTTTTTTCAGTCTTTTTTCACCTATAGATAGATAGAGTAGTTTTCATCCAAATCTAGAAGATCAAACTCACAAATGTAGATATGAAGTAAGATGCCGTAAGTACTATACATTTGCAATCTTTGCAAGTTGTTTTTATGCCTTAGAATTTGCTTTTTTTCAGATTAGACATTTATTTAGACATTAAATTTGCCACTGAGATATTGCAGAGCAAATATATGACATCAATCACGCAGAAATTAACTGATTGCTTTTAATTATACTGTAATAAGATGCCACTGCTTCAAGGGTTTAATCCAGGGGTGAATTTTTATTACAAAATCCTGTAAAAAATATTAATGGAACAGCAAAAAGCCTTAGCTGATACCTCAACTACAGTGCATCATCTCCTTCTTTTTATGACTGTGCATTTATGGTTCTATTGTAAAGAAAAAAATTGCTCATGCTTGATGAATTACTCAATGACAAAAAGTAAGTTGTACTAAGACGACCAAGTATACCCATCTTCCCAGTAATGCCCTTTGACTAGCTTTATGTTTGATTGTTTACATTCCACAAAGCCTTCTCTCACTTACCAATTTTGCAGCTCAGATGCAGTCCTTCTCACTGAGCAGAAACCCTGGATATAACAATGATTATGCCCTCAGGTATTCTTGTCATGCCGTGCTTGCTGCACATTCCATGGTACAATTGCAGCAAAGAGAAGGGGACACTAATGGCTTTATGAGTGCAGAAATATACATATGCTTGAAAATCTTCCCTCCCTGCCCATCCACTTGAAACAGAGCACAACTTGCCTGAATATTGCCTACTTTACTTCCACATGATATTTCACTATCTGAAAATATTTTAGCCTTAGAAGCTTTATATTTAAACAAACTAACTACTGTCAAGGAAATATATTTAAAAAACCTCACAAAACAGAACAAACCCCCTGATGGTCTATACAGTTTTTAGACCTGAGACAAGTACATTTTTCTCTTTTGGACCAAAATTTTATCTATTTTTTGATAAAATCTATTGATTTTATCTAAAATCTAGATTTTTATCTAAATTAGATTTTTATCTAGAATCTATTGATTTTTGAACACTGGAGAGACCATAGTTTTCATCTCTTTAAAGAGGAAATAACGTTTGTTAACAATGGCGAATACTATTTCTGATTAGGGACTACATCACATCTTTTATACTACATCACATCTTTTATATATATTAATGCAGCTGTGAAGAGAATTCTATGATTTTGATTTTAACAACTCTTTAAAATGGTAATTTGCACCAATATGACTTATGTATAAATAATAGGATCCTGAGTCTACGTATGTCTTTATGCTTGTGGAATGGGATGTAGTACTTTTATTGTATGTTCAATGTCATATTATACAAGCAGATAATGTGACTGTCACTTTTAACCTTGATGACTGAAACCATGCAGATCAAATCAAGACAGAAATGCATTCAGTGCTTATTGCAAACCCTGAATATGCTAACAGCTGAAATGGCTTTGGGGGGAAAAAAAAAAAAAACCATGAAAAATCCTAAGCCACTAACTGTTAATAACTTAACGAAGGAAAAAAATTAATATGTTAAAGAAGGAAAAAAAATGTAGGAATTTAGCATATGAAAGTGGATCACTAAGATAGCTGCCTGGTTTTGCAAAATTAAGCCTCCATTCTGCTGCTGGAAGTTATCAATATTTAACTGCCCCTGACAAGACAAAGGCACATAGTATGAACTAAGAATTATTACTGTGCATACATAAGTCTTTACCTTAAGTGTTTTTATATCAATAATTGATTTTCAGTATGCAATGATACAGAGCTTGGATCTCATTAACAAATTGAGATATAATTATCAAATATTCTTTGATAGAATAACTAGACTAGCAGATAACATTGAAACAGTGAAATAATTATGTATTTTTTTTTAAAAGTTTTGGAAGTGTCTAAGATGACATTCTTAAAATTAAAGCAGAGAATTATAACGAGATTAAATTTTCAGGGATAGATACAAAACCGATTGAAAATATCACTGAGTGAATAGATGCCAACTCTTTGATTGGTTAGTATGTGAGGTCTGGTCACAGTTTTGTTCAATGCTTTTATTGAGTTAACCAGTAGAATACAAAGCATATTCTAAAATTTGCTGACGACATCAACAAATCTGACTACATCAAATTAGAGGGGTTGTAAACAGATTAGATTATTGGATTTTAAAGTCTGCAACATAAAGATGCTTTGCAATCAGCAAGAATAACAGCACATAGCAGTAGTACAGTGTTACAGTTCAGTTTTATAAAATTCACTAAAAACATACAGACTATAGTTAAGATACATTACTGCTTAAAAGATGGAGGTTCACAATAGTCCATAAATTACCCATTGGTGATGAGGAAAAAGTGATTCACTGTATGAAAAAGGAAAATGTCATCTAGGAAGCAATAGAATTTTTCTGTCCTAAGTTTCAGTCTTACCTTGTCCAACTTAGAAAGAAATGTATAGTCAAAGTAGAAGACAGCAAGCAAGAATAGCATGAAAAGTTGAAAACATAGCTAAGGAGGAAAGGTCAAAGACAGCGGTTTTGTTTTATTTAACAGACATAAAAGACTGCCATGAAAAAAATAAAAAAAATATGTCCTCATTCTGTTGGCAAAAAAAGAGGTTTATGTTAAATATAAAGAGAAATTTTCCTCATAACAAAAGCAGTAAACTGTGATTATAGAATACATATTGAAGAACTGAATAGATATTTATCTATGACTATATTTATAGTCAAGTAATGTTTCATACTTCTTCAGTAAAGGAGAACTGGATGAACTTTTACAATAACATCCAGCCTACTACTTACATGACTTTTTTATTGTACATTAATAAAGAATTGGGAAAAAAAAATCAAATATCTTGAGCTATAGATATGCCAAATTTATTAAGATATACACCCTAATTACATTATAAGATATAAATATATAAATAGTGCATACTTTCATAATTTACCTAGACAGCAAGCAGAAAAGGAAGGCAAATTTTCACTCCTTTACTTCTGTTGCAAATCTTCATGGATCAATATTTCAATATCATTGATGAGATATGGACATCTAAGGTATATCACCCACCAAAAACTGTCATGGGCTATACAGATTTGAATTAGAGCTATTAATTAAATATATTGCCAGAAGAATCAGAGCAGCATAATGAGAAGTAAAATAAGACCTTAAAAATACCTGCCCCCTATCCCTTCCTCCTTCCCAGCTCTGTCTCCTCCCTGAAGTGGTGACGGGAGACAGAGAATGGGGGCTATTTTCAATTCATCACAGGTTGTTACTGCTGATGCCTGGGGAGAAAAGTCCTTCCCCTACACAGTGTGGGGTCCCTCTAATGCCAGACAGTTTTCCATTAACTTCTCCAATCTGAGTCCATCCCACGGGCAACAGTCCTCAGAATGCTGCAATGTGGGTCACTCTTCCACAGGGTGCAGTCCCTCAAGGACAGACTGTTCCACAGGCTGTGGGTGCCCCACAGAAAACCTCTTCCAGGGTGGGCTCTTCTCTCCACAGATCTGCAGGATCCTGCCTGGAGTCTGCTCCAGCACGGGCCTTCCATGGGTTCACAGCCTCCTCTCAGGCATCCACGTGCTCCCTCATGGGTCTCCTCCATAGGCTGTGGGTGGATCTCTGCATCCCTGAGGTCCTCCATAGGCTGCAGGGGCACAGCTGTCTCCTCCCCCTCCTTCTCCACTGACCTTGGAGTCTGCAGAATTGTTCTTCTCATGCTCTCCCCCTGCTCTTCTCTGGTTGTAATTACAACTACACAATAACCTTTGTTTCTTCTTCTTAAATATATTATCACAGAGGCATTAGCATAATTTCTGATAGGTCAGCAGCACATCCATCTTGGAGCTGGCTGGCACTGCCTCTGCTGGACATGGTGGAAGCCTCTACTAGCCTCATACAGAAGCCTCCCCTGTAGCCCCCTGGTATCAAAACCTGGCCATAAAACCCAATACAACCTTGAAAAGAGAAGAAAAAAAAATATATAATTCATGGAGATAGAACAGGGAAACCATAGCTAATGCTGATTTATAAAAATTTCTGATGAGTGAGAAAAGAGTTTGAGTGCTGACACAACAGAGCTACACAGAGCATAATACAGTTTAAATGATATTCAGCAAAAATGTAATTTTGTTCATTTTAAAAGTGAACTTAAAAGTATATATTAACCCATACCTATTCTATAACTACAGATGGCACCTTTTCCTCTTAAATCATATTTTCTATATGATACTGCTGACATGGAAACTTTTTTTTTTTCTGTATATTTATATACCAAAAAATAGCAGATATAACTGAATTCTTTAAAGTTAAAACTAATTTTTTACCAAATTTGTGTAGCCAGTTCAATACATAACTTGTTTGGTGAATACATAAAAAAAAATTATGTATATTTTATTGATCACAGTGTTTAAATATATATAATTTATTTACAACAACCACTAAATGTTAGGACATGAAGAAGTGAGAAATACATTACAGAAACGAGCAGAATTTGGATTGGCATCTAGCTGGCTGCCATGGATTGTCTATATTTTCTGAACGTTTGCAAAAACATATAGGTGCATTCCTAGCCTATATAGAAAATCCATCTTGTTGTTTTTCAAACATGTTAAATACATCTCAGTAAACAAGCAATATAAAAACCATATAGCTTCATAGAGAACAATAGTATTTTGGATCTGCAAGCAACTTTTTCCCCTTTCTGATGTCGCTACTATTTAGCCATTGGAGGTTAGCATTTATTGATTCTGCTTTTACTTTGATTGGATCTTACCTACTTCAGTGCTTCAGTAAATTGAAACCTTCTCCAGTTCATGGAAGAAATCTGAGAGCAAGGCAGTGAGAAAATGTACACTGACCTCAATTTGTTTCAGACAGTATTGGTAAAAACATTGTCATCAGGTTGCAGAAATGACCTCAGCTGGCAAGAGATAAAAATAAAACCTCATATTCTCAACAAGCTGTTACCAGAAGGAGATTTAATTATTCCCAAAGTATAAATCCCAGTGCTATTTTTCTGTATTCTGTAAATATGAGAATCTCTATTATCCTAATGATTTTAAAGGTCAGCATCCAAATGCATTCCCTGCTGAATAAACCAGCTTTATATGGTGTAAGATTTGTTTCCTATCTACAATGTTATTATTCATATTATATATTTTACTGTTTATATGTATTTAAGTACTACATAGATATTATAATGATATGATATGATATGATGATATGCTATGCTATGCTATGCTATGCTATGCTATGCTATGCTATGATATGATATTGCATCATATAATATAATATAATATAATATAATGTCATATCATATCATATCATATCAAATCATATCATATCATCATATCATATCATATCATATCATATCATAATCATATCCTATATCATATCATATCATATCATATCTTTATGATATAAGAGCCAAATCCTCATACCATGAATCCTGGGCCTATGAATAGAAGCATGGACAAAGAGAAAGTTGTGAAACTAATCTTCTCAATTCAAAAGTTAGAGGATGTCTTTCTTCAGTGATAGTTTTTTACTTTTTTCCAGATGTAAATCCTCATTACACTTATTATGGTTTTATACAGGTGAATAAATTTAATCACTTTTCCCCTTGGATTAATGCTTATCCTTGCAACTACCACAATATTATCCTCTTGCCCCCTTTCTTCTCAATTTCTCATGCACAAAATCTCTGCCAATGAAAAAGAGTTACCATTTACTCCTACTTCTTCATATGCCACATGTAAACAAAAAATGTTTGTTTTGTTTTCTAAGGCTAACTCAATCTGTGTTGAGTTAGCCTTAGCAAACAGCCAAATCCACACCTAGCTGCTCACTCACGCTCCCTCCCTAGTGGGATGGAGGAGAAAACGGGATGAGAAAGCTCACAGTTCAACAAAAAAACAGAGAGATGACTTACCAGTTACCATTACAACAGAGACTGAACTTGTAAAGTAATAACTTCATTTATTTGCAATAAGAATAACATTTAATTACCGATTTGGGTAGTGAAAAAACACAGCCAAACTTTACAGCTGCTTTCCTTCCCCCTCTTTCCTGGATCAGATTCACTCCCTGTAAGCAGCACAGGTTGAGGATGTGGGGTTATGGTCAGTAATTATGGGGGGTTCTTTGCTGATCCTTCCTTCTCACACTTTCCCTGTTCTCTGGCATGAGATTCCCAAGGAGTGCAGTTCTCTCAGGAATATCCATCTTCTCTGACAGGGATCATTCACAGGCTGCAGTTACTCCCTGCTCCAACATCACAGAGCACCAGACAATTATTTGAGGCCTGGATTCATTTCTGATTTCTTAATTTCTATGCCTCTATTGCAAGTAAACATATAAAAGAAAAGGTAGCTCAATGAGGCAAAGTTCGAGGAAAATAAAGTGTCCAGGTTTCTTAGAAGTGCATTGTTATGTTCCAGCAGCAATTATGGAATCTTCTGATAAAGAACTTCTTGAAACCATATCAGTAAAGTTTAAACCAGTTACACTACTGGTTGAATTCATAATACCAGAAAATCTGATTTGGCCACCAAATTACAACAAGTAGTGAAAATGCAAGTATTTCAAATCTAGGAACCTTACCTGTCTTTAAAAATTACTCCTGTTCTTCTAAAATATTTTAAAACAGAACAAAGATTTTGTTTGTTTGTTTGTTATTGTTTGCAATTTGACCTTCAATGTCACATGGGGGTATGTCAAATGAAGCAATTCTGATCATGTGAAATTGGATCATGTCTCACGTACATCAACAGGATTGATTAAACCTGACAAGATATATCAAAATATGACACATATGCCTCAAAAACAGACATAATGTTGTCTTCTGAAAACAATAGTGTTTCTTAATAATTTCTGAAAGATATATTTTCCTTTGGGAATAAAAACCCCACATATCAACAAGGCAGAAGTTTTCACTGGAACTTGAACATCATAATTAAAGAGACCTGAAAGAAATAGATGCTTGTTCTCCCTTTCAGGAAATTCATTGGTAAGTAATCAGCATTACTTTCCAACCTAATTTCAATTTAAGATAAGCTTTGTAAATAACATTTTTTTATAAAAAAAGTAAAAAGGAAATTAATTAGATGCAGAAATATTCATGAGACAGGAAACACACCGTGTCTCCTTTGAGTACTGTCCCAGACTTAAATCTTTTATTGCTGTATCACACCACCTAGCAACATGCTAATGGGCTTCTCATAGTCCAGATGTTGTCCAGTAGACTCATGGTAATTCTCAAAATTTTCAAAAATGTTCATACTGGAGATGAGGAAGCAAATTACTGCTTAACAAAGAAGAAAATGTATTACATTCAAATTTAATCTAAGAAAAATCAGAAGGATTTTCTTATATTGTAAATTTTTATAGAAGTAACTATGAGCTCATTTTATCATATTCATTTCAACTGAGTTATGAATTAGCCATAAAAATCCAGGAAATAACTTAGGAAAAAATGTATTTCAATAAAACAGACTCTTGATTCAAAATACTTAAATACTTATTTCTCCTTTAGGATTTATATACACACTCCCTTCCCCCTCCCCTCCCCACCTTTTTCTTTTACCTGTGTCCCTCTGTAATTCAGAATCACAGCAGCTCACAGTAAAATTAGAAATAAGTTACTTCTTTGCTAACAATATAAAAGTAATAAACATTGTTTCCCTGAACCCAAAATAAAGAAATCAGCTGATGATTTCCATGCTCAATCCTCATTTAAAGCAGATAGTCTTTCAGCTAAGACTTTTCTAGCGGTCGTTTTATCTACCTGTATGTGTGGCCTGGCAGTTTTGTCTGTCTCTTTCCATGGTGTGCTTTGTATTTTTAATACATACACATAAGCACAAGTAGCTGTTTATTTATATGTTTGGGTTGCAAACCCTTGATATTCTGCAGTGTGATATCACACATACATTATGGGAATATTTCATCCCTCTTATGAAAGAAATGGTTAAACTTCCGGCTTCAGTGACACAAAACACAGATCAGTCTCTGGTAAAACACAAAGGACTAAGAGACTTTATAGTGTTCTCATTATGTATTTCTGTCAAGTCCCTTATTTCTGTGGAAGCCTGAAAAGGCATCAATATAAATTCAATTCCCATTAAAGCTTTTAATGGTAATGTATCGAGAATAAGGATTCATGTGGTTTGCTGTATGAATATTTTTATTTATATAGTCAGAGATTTAGGACCTCAAAAGAGTTACAGTCCTGAAGTCCAGTTCTATTTTCATGTACTACCTTTCCTTGATGCAGTAATTATCGGATATGTAGATGATTTTGAAATGGGTTGTCTGCTGACAGAAATTACAATCCAAGGAGGCAGCGGTTAGATTTGGCAGGAGTGTTATCTTTAACACTGGGTAAAGAGAAAAAAAGAGGAAGAGAAAAAAAAATGTTATTGAAGGCTGAGGAAAACAGAGCTTTTCTGTCAAGTTTTTTTTCATGGCTAAGTATCTACCCTAGAGCATTTTACTCTTCATTATTTCAGTTGCTTATGTTTTGCAGTACAGATTTAACTCATCCAAAACTAGCAGCCAAATAGTTATTTTTAAACATGTTTTCCCAGTGTTGTTAGCAATTATTGTAAGTATTTGAGGCATATCAGCACAAATGAGGACTGACCTTAGTGCTGACCTTAGTCCTACTTCTTCCACTGGGCAGCTAAACAAACAACTGAGGAAGTGCACAAGTTGGAAATCATAAAGCAGTTTTGCATGCAGGTGCCCATTTGTTGGCAGTGGGTTTTTTAGGACAGCCTCTGTGACATAGCCAGTCTCACTGGCTTCAGCCAACTCATCTTTCCAATCTTCATGTAGATAGACATATTAAAAATGGGATTTTTTAGTGTACAGCAGGAGTTCAAAACCAATTTTTGAGGACTTAAGGGTTAAAAACAAGTGATACCCTAAGACAAGAATATCTGTAAGAAACTGACACCTCAGAGAGCAAAAAGCAGCCAAAATGGAGAGGGAATTAATGTAGTCAGAGGGTTAGAGAAAATCAGATGAGCTACAACAGATTCGGATGAGAGCATAGGACAAAAATTAGTCCAATTACTAAATGAGAAAAGGATGAAATTAATGAAGGTTTAAAACTGCTGAATTACTTTAAATCAACTTGTCAGTAAGAGACAAAATAGACAACAGCAATTTTGGCAATTAGAAAGTAATGAAGATCCTGTAAAGTCATCTATTAGAAAAAAAAAAAGTGAAAAGGAGAACTCAAATAATTGAAATGCATGCAAATGAACCAGTCAGATAGAGGTTTCATTCAGTAATAGTACCATATACCTACTTCTAAACAAGTGAATGCTTTCATGGATGACAACAGCATAACAGCACTTGTGTGATTAAACTAAGCAGTCATCTAATTATCTCCTGAATTACAGCTTATATAAGGTCAGAACAAGACTTCCTGGCTTACAAAGCACCTATATGATACTCTGGAAATATATTTATTGATTTTACCTCTCATCTAGTTCAAACTGAGTTGGACACCACATGCACAGGATCCACAGATCCAGAACAGAAGGCCACAACGCAGATGACTGACTCTATAACTTTGGATTCAGGTCCCTGTGTCTGAGATTTAGTTTCTTGCTCTGTGCAAGTATCTTATAATACAAATTCATTGATTAAAAGCATCAGGGATGGTGCTGATGATTCCACCCTCCTTAGATGGAAGATGCCTGTGTGTCGGATTGCAGCTCTATCAAGTCTCATTGTGGTATCTAATAGTCTTGTCCTGAGTTTGCAGTGTCTATACAGTGGCTCACAATTCTGATCAGGAACAGAATGTGTATCAGTGTCAGAAGGTGAGTATTTAGTGAACATTTGTAGGATGATGAAACTGTTATTTCAAATCAAATTAGAATGAGGGAAGTCCCATGATTTTTTTTACTGCTGCGTTGAGTATCTTAACCACTGAAGTCTTATATAATATCATTTAAAATATCATTTAAATTACATATAATAAGCAAGGCTGACACCACATCACAGAATTCAATTGAATTAGTCAGGTTTACATCATACCTGATAAATCCATCTTTTTTGGATTTAATATCCAAAAGATAAAATATCCAAAAGATTAAATGTCCAAAAGTCTGTTTCCTGCATTGCAAATGTCTTTAGGCAAAGATAGGTGCTCATTTGCCAGTTATGGGAATTCATAATACCAAATAATATAAAGTTTTCCAAACACTTTTGCTCTTATGTTGGTATTTCAGACTTGGCAATGCATCAAAATTCTAATCTTGGACAACTGACTTTATCTTTGTAAGGTTTTTTTCCTCTCTTTCCCTGATGCTCAAAAGTCATTCTAATGCTAGAGAGAGCAGTTTAACAATTAATCCCAGTTGCTGCATTTGGACATACTTTGTAATGAACTAATTAGAATACAGCTGTAGCATGACTTTTGGAGATAGATCTGAATGACATCTTTTACATAACATTATAAACTGCTAATACATACAGATGATTTTTTTCCTTAAAAGCACTTCATACTTTGATACTCAAACGGTTGATAATGTGGAAAAAAAAAGTTTTATATAAAACTAACCTTTTTAACTATCCTTTTTAACTATTTTTTTTTTATAGGCTTGCCATCTGTATGTTTTCCACAAACAGGACTAGATATGGGACTACAGATATTTATTATCATGCCAAATCATATTCCAGGAGGAGAAACAAACAGGCTTTTGAGAGGTGAACACCCTTTAAGTAACTTCCATGTCATCCTATTTGGCAGGACCAGACTCAATACGGAATTGTTGTTTTTCTTTACTCTTAAATCTTTTCCTAGTTGTAGTCTTTGTTTCACCTTGAGGGGAAATTGCTTGTTCCTGCTAGAATAATTTTCTTTACACTTGAGGACCAGATATCTTTATAAGGGATTAATCCTCAAACCCCTGTGGGCTAAGTACATGTAAATGCATTGCTCTATTAGACATACTTGGCAAATCTGAAGGAAAAAAAAGCCAATCCTTGTAAGGGTTTTATGGAAGTACTAGGTTATAACTTGTACAGCAGCAAGGGAATCAGCAGGAAACACTGAATACTCAAGAGTTCCCTCTTCCCTAGGGTGTCTTCCTCAGAAAAGTAACAGAGTTAATCCCCTTCTGACTTTGTCTCAAAGAACTGATTCTTTTGGAAGAAAACAGGAAAAGAGGAATCTCCAGACGGTCTCTATGAAATTATACCTAAGGCCTAGAATTGCCCTTAACTTCCATGGCACTATTTTACTTTTTTTTTTGTTGGCAGCATCTCAGACTTGACATAATTTATTTTCCCTGAACTACGTTAAATATTCATAAGACTTGGTACTCTACCCTTCCCTATAGCATGCTTTTAAGAAACGTCATTGAAAACAGAACCCATATAAGTGTTCTCAATGATGCTTTATGTCACTTTTTGTTCCTTTCTGCAGTGGTTGGAAGACTTTGTCATCATCACTGTGTGGGCAAGCAGCAATAATTTTCCAATAAGGCAAAGAGAAATGATTAGCTGTTAGCTGAAACAGGGCAGTAAGTATTATTAGGCAATTTGCTTGAAAATAAAGGGGAAAGTAAGTAGACAAGTGATAATGACATCTCAGAATTTTATATTCTTTTCTCTTTTCTTTTTTTTTTTTTTTTTTAACATATGTGTGGTTACTATTTAAATATTTCTGAGATTTGGCTATCTTTCCCAGTCACAGACTTTAAAAGGTGAAGGGTGACAGATTATTTTTTTTATTAATTTATTTGTTATCACAAATAGTGCTTGTCAGCTGCTACACAGAAAAGTCTTCATTTATGTTCTGTTCAATACAAATTTATAAGAAAACTCTTGAATCTTCTGATGAAACAAAAGACAAGCTTTGTGTGCCACGAATATTTCTTTTGTTCTTTGTTCTTACACTAGTAGGTCTAATATATCCAAGTTATCTCTCCGGTAATTGGTAAATTAAGATAAAATATTGGCAACTGTTAAATTATTGTCCAATATAATTCATCCCTCCTGAAAAGTGTAGGCATTTCAAATATGTTTTATATTTCATGTTTTCTGACAAATAAGGATGAATACTTGAGACCTGTGCACCAGCACAGCACCTTCTGATAGCCAACAGCTAGTGTTTGTATCAAAATGAGGGGACTCCTTCTAGCATAGATTTTTAGACCAGGAAAAGATCTGAGGTGTGTGCCAAATATCTCCTTCCCTGATATCTCAATCAGTTGTGAAACCATTTTAATTGGGATTCACTGATCACTACTTGCCATTAAACGTAGCTGTTTTTAAAGAACCATAATGCAATTCCTGTGGCAGTTGTTTTATCTAACTGTTAACAAAAAAGTTAACTGCTTATATTTATGGAAAAGGCTGTGCACAAAGTGCTCTTTGACCACTGAATTGTCTTTAGCAAGGCCTTTGACATGTACTCATCAAAGCCAAATTGATAAGAGATGGACTGGATAAGTACATGAAAAGGTGAGTAGAAAATTAGCTTGACTGTCAGGCTGAATTAGTAGTGACCAGTAGCACAAAATCCTACTGGCAGTCAGTTAGTAATGGCATCCCTCAAGGATCTGTACTGAGGCAAATAGGGTTTATATGTTCATTCATGATCTGAGAGATGCAATAGAGTATATCCTCCATGAATTTATGGAAGATAATAATTGGGAGGAGAAATTGGCACACTGAACAGTAGAGCTGCTGTGTCAAGGGACCTCAATAAGCTGGAAAATTGAGCTGAAAAAACTTAATGAACTCCATCAAATGTAAATGCAAATTTCCAGGAAAAAATCCTTGTTATCCTCTTGTGCAAATAACTGCAACCAGTTATGGGTTGCAGCACAAGAAGGACACGGACTTATTGGTGTGAGCACAGAAGAGGGACACCAAGAGATTACAAGGATGGAGCACCTCTCCTATGAGGAAAGATTTTGAGGAATGGATTTGTTCAGCCTAGAAAAGAGAAAGGATTGAGGTGACCTAATTGCAGCCTTCTGTAAAGATCAGACCTAAGCAGGTTTTGTGTCAAACATTCTTGCTGTTAGGACAGGAAGCACGTGGTCAGAGAGGGTCTCACAGAGGTGGGTCTGCACAGTTCCAAGCCAACTTCCTGCTCCACCTGGAGACTCACACTCAGACCCCAGACTCTGTGCCCCCCCACCTCACTTCCTGGGCAAGAACTGGCTGTGCAGATGGAAACAAACCAGTGTCAAAAGTCTAGTGGCAGGCAGCAGGTGAACTATAAAGAAGGGTGGAATGGGCCCCCTCCCTCTCCTTTCTCTGGCTCTCTTTCATTTCAATTTCTCTCATTTTCTTTTGCTTTCTTTGTCTTGAAACCCCAGCTCCAGACCATGCACATGACAGGACCAATGCAGGATCTAAGGACTGGTGATATTTGCATTCTGCCCTTGTTTTGCCTGAGCAAAGCTATCTCAGTGTGAGAGACTGGAAGGATTGCTGGTTCCGAATATTTTTGGGGGGTGTGTATGGTAGAGGGGACAGGCCAGGCCTGTCCCCTTCACTCTGGTGAAGTGATGCCCTGTTTTGCACACCCCATTCCCCCTGGGCCTGTATCCCACCCCGCAGTGGCTGCCAATCCCTGGGAGAACAGATGCAGTGCTCCAATCCCAGCCTCTGGAGCCCCTAACCCAGCTGCTGAGCAGCCACGAAGTCCCACCTGGGGAAAGGGCCCAGGAAAGCCAAAGGGTTTTTAAACTGAAGCATGAGGCAGACATATATCATGACCCTACCTTTCCTTGAGTGTTATATCAGTTAAGACACTGCTGGAACCCAAGAGTGGTAGCTAAATTTATCCTTTTCTGTATTTTTCTGTCTCACTGTCTTTCTTTTTCTAATTCTCTCTTGAAGTTTTGAGCAACTTATTGCTGATTTTGAGCAAATCAGATGGATTTGAAGTTTCCTGAGTGGAATGCTCTAAATTAATGCTTTGTGAAATCTTTTATGTAGGTTGAATGCTGCTCCAAACTTTTGCCAAAGTTCTCTGATTTTCTGAAGTTGCCAGTAAAATTCATGACAGCACTTGGAATACTGCACCAGTTTTTGGGCTCCTATATACTAGAGAGATTGGATATACTGGAGCAAGTCCATCAAGGGACACGCAGAAAGCTGGAAGGAAGCTGAAACACATGTCATATCAGGAGAAGCAGAAATGCCTGGGCCTGTTCCATGGTGAGAAGAATAAGCCAAGGAGACACTGCTGTCTATAACAGCAGAGCAAAAGACAAAGCCAGGAGCTTTGTAAACTGAGAGCAGGGGTAAATTATGAGTTGTAATATGAGTTGCAATATGCAGCATTTCAACGCAGCATAAGGAAATTAATATTGCCATGAAGATGGTCAAACACTGGAACAGGATGTCTGTGTGGTCTCCATCATTGTAGAGATACAAAATACCCTGGTCTGAGCAGAAGCCTGGATAATATTACCTCTGGAGGTCCCTCCCAAGCTACATTGTTCTGTGTGTCTATGACCTACATGAATAATTGACAGAAAAACCTGCCAGAGAAATGCAGCAGACTGCTGTTCAGAAAAGACCAAACAAGGCTCCATAATTTGAATGTGCAGTTTTCATGCATAGCATCAGTTCCTAGGGCATACACAAAGAAAAGGCAAATGAAAAGTGAGTGTGGAGGGTTACCTTTTCCAACAAAGGCTTGTTTACCTTTTGAGTGTATATACCATTATTGGGTGATGAACAGGGAAAACAACCAAAAAACCACCCAACCCTCATTGCTAATTCCAGCTGTATCATTGGATGAGCTCCCCTTATACTTAAAGGAATGATACAAAAAACTCAGTGAAATTTTTAATATCTTAGCAAATGGCTTGACACTAGCAGTGTTGACAATGGAGGTGAGTGCTGTATTGTCTGGATAGTATATATGGACTCCTTCCTAGCTTTAACCTCGGAGTTGCCTCCATTCTTTTTCCATACCCAGGGAATTTTGCTTATTCTGAGTCAAACATTACATCTGTTGCTCATCAGTGACTCCGAATCACTTTCTGCATCCAACGTTAGCATATAATCCTCTGTCCATTTGCTACATTTTTGGGTTAATCAGAGTACTTTCCAATATCCAGGAAATCTTCCATTCCCTGATTTGACATTAAATAACTATGAGAGAAAGGCTTCTGCCAAGAAAAGAGGATAGAAAATTCAAACCAGGCAAATGTTTTCTGTCTTTTCCAGACCCATTTGAACCAAAGAGTACTTTTTTCAGTATAGCAAGCCAATTTGACACAAAATTAGATGACTGAGTTACAAACATTTTTTATTTGAAGATAAGTTTATCTCAATGCCCTCCAATCTGTAAGTAAAAAACTCAAGATTTTTGAGGCTTTTTTAGTGAATGAGCATCTATAGAACTGTGAATATAACTTGGCTAAACAAGACCAGTAGATTGGCAGCTGATAAGCCAGTTAATTTAACCTTGCTATATTCAGTGACTATTACAGTGTGTTCAAAATGGTAAGTGAAAAATTATCAACTGTTAACTTATGCTACCATCTCCCCATACAGCAATGTAACTTTCTCATCAGCATTCCAATTATTTTTCCTAATCAAGTGAGCTTTTCCCTAATGTAACTTGTGGATGCTGCATCCCTGGAAGTGTTTAAGGCCAGGCTGGATGGGACTTTGAGCAATCTGGTTTAGTGGAAGATGTCCCTGCTCAGGGCAGAGGGGCTAGAATTAAATGATCTTTAAAATCCCTTTCAATGCAAGCCAGGCCAGAACTCTAGCATAATCTGTTACTTCTCCAAGTGGAGAGAAGCTGGTGAGGAGAGATGCTGTGATGGACCTTGTTCTCACCAGGAAGGAAGAACTGGGGGGGTGAATGTGAAGCTCAAGGGAAAGCTTGTCTGCAGGGACCATGAAATGATGGAGTTTGATATCCTCAGGGTGATGAGGATGGTCTACAGTACCTGGGACTTTGGAAAAGCAGATTTTGGGTTCTTCAGGGACCTGCTTGGTAGAGTATTGTGAAATAAAGCCCTGGAGGGGGGAGGGGACAAAGAAAGCTGGGTGATTATCAACAATCATCTTCTCCAAGATCAGCAGCAATGAAGCCCAGTAAAGGGTAAATTGGGAAAAAAGTTCCAGGAGGCCTGGATGAATGAACTAGGACTACCTGGACAAGTCAAACACACAAAGGAAGCCTACAGAGGTAGAAGGACAGGTAGCTGAGAGGAATACCGAGAGGTTAGGCCTGTAAATATCATGTTTGGTAAGAGTTCTAGCAAGCGTATGCAGTCACTGAGTAATAGACACCAGCCCTTTATGTAATACAGGTTTGTGTTTGGATTAGGAGAAATGGTTTTATAGCTGTAATTAATACATACAACAGTTTTTATTAGAGCAGTTGCAATAATCTTAACACTCAAATTAATAAAGACAACATGAAAAATGCCGTCATTATTATTATTACAAAAATGAAATAATTTTTCTTTAGTGTTCTATTTACCCTTCCAACCTCTATGTCTCTGGGACCTCAGATAAGTAGGAACAGCTTTTCTCAGATGAGGTGGCAGGTTATCAATCAGCATCCCAAGGTCTGTGCCAGGATGACTGCAAAAGCAGTGGTATATGTGGTTTATGGCTAGCTGAACTGCCAGAAATATTTTTTTATTTTCTCTTTCTCTTCTTTTTTATTTTTTTACCATCCTGATTATCTAGAGATAGTCTCTCTTCAAGGCAAAGAAATCAGAACACTGATAGCTCAGTAAGACCCTCCCTATCTTCTGCTTGAGGGAGAAAGTAATGAACCTTCTTAAGAGAAGGCATAAAAGAGCGAATATAATGCCAAAGAAAGGGGATGCATACCAAAATGTTTAGTACTTATCTCTGTTAACCATGCTTTTCTGTAATAATTAGATAATTTACACTTTCATAACTCCACTAATAACAATAATTGTTTTGTTTGAATTAGATAATTACTGTTCAAATTAGATTAATATTGAGCTCTTACTATTTGTATGTCCTTGCACCCATAGTAAAATATTTGGTGCAGGATTTACTGGATATGTGTAAAGACAGGATGTTCCTCAAGGCATATGAACACCAGCTTCTCATCTCTATCCCTTGTATGCAAATGGCACCAAAATGTTCATATGTACTTTAGGCCAGACTTTGTCTGAGAAAAGTATGTCCAGTTAATCCAAACTAGAAATGTAATGTACTTTTGTGATATGTCCAAGTTTGAATACAATATTCTAAACCTGTTTTGTCCACTCTCAATAGGACAGTCTGCACCTTGTTTTTTCTCACAGGAAAGTGATTTCTTTTCCCCAGATTTTGTAAAAGTTTGAGCTGAAATATTCACAAGGATAATAAAATTCAAACATTAGCTAAAACTATGGATCAGAAAACAATAAGGGTGGGGTGGTTTCGTGTAGTGATTAGATTCCTCTCTTCTGAATCTCTAACTAATTCCAGAAGGTATCTAAAATCAATAGTGCATGGTTTAAAATACAGCTGTCTCTAGGTGCCTGGTTTGAGCTACTCTAGTCTCAAGAAACAGATGCACATTTTACAGTCAGACTGCCATTGGATATAAACAAAAGATACCTAGGGAACAGTGATAGGAACTACAACTTTCTCTTCTCTCACATAAGCAACTTAAAAATGATTCTAAGAGGAAATTTATGCATTGGGTCCCATCAACTAATCCACTGTTCAGCACCATCTGCAGTAGGTGGGAATTAATGCTGTGGGAAAAGTGTGTGGAACAGAAACATTGCAGGACTATCTAATGATACAATCTCTAAGGTGCTGTGAATTAGTAGTCAAGAAGCTTCCAGAACCTTATGCTGCACCTGAATGATCATGAGAGTTTCCTTACACATTTGCTTTCTTCTACCTTACACATTTGCTTTCTTGCCTGCCTAAGAGGCTAGTTTCAAAAGAATACATGGAGTTCCCTCATCTGAGATACCCTTTATTTTTGTGAATGGTGTTCTATTATGTGAGAGAGATATCTAGTTATTACTCTTTGGGTAAAGGTGGGTTAATCCTTTGGTTATTTTGACAAAGAATAAGTTCTTGTCCAAACGTAAAAAAACAGCCTTTTGTTCTGAACACTTATTGGGTAGGTGCACCAACAGTGAAACATGAGAGAAAATCCCATTCACACATACAGTTCACTGACAAAAGGTACTCATATAACAATATCATGATTCAGCTGAAGTGTTTTTAAAGATCACTGCTTTAAGGCAGGTTACTATTTAAGGTTTCCTGAGTCATCCTCTGAATATTATTAAAAATACTTGTCTCTCTTCTGAGAAGTACTATTGAAACAATCTTAGTCACAAATAGAATGATGTGTCTAATTTTAAAAAGACATTTTTTCACATTTGTGTATCAACTGATATGAATACCTATGAAATATTTTCTAAGAATGCTTTTTTGTTAGAAAATACCTATATACAGAGACGATTGCTTCAGAAGTCTATCTCTTTACAATTGATCTGGTCTATATTCTTACAAATTAAGGTCTCCTTTTAAGAAGTTGACATACATTAAACCATTATTAATTCTATTTTGGGTTTTAGGTTTTCAGGAAATAAAAAGTTTACATTTTGAATACTTAAAAGTTAAATAGTCTGATTTAAAAAAAAAAAGGAGCAAAAAGAAATAATTAAAATTTTAAAAGTAACGTGAGCTACAAAATATAATGAAAAGGAGTCAGAAGCTGAAACAGTTGTACATAGCACAACACTCTATGAGGTCAATGAGACTTCTCATATTTCAGAAATTAAGTTATTCTACGGACATTCCAAGCCATTAGAACTTATTCACTCAGCTTTGATGGTCTTAGGAGCAGTTGCTTTTGATTATCTGAGTTCCCCACTTTGTCATTGTTTCTCTGATCACAGTGTGGTCATTGGTTTTTGTTTGTTTGTTTGAATTTTCACTAGCTAGACACCCTAATAGTAACCTTTAAAGTTAGATGTTGGCTAAACCCTGACCATAAAGTGTAAAACAAACATTCAGACTAAGTATTTTGCCCTGACTGTCATAGGCTTCAACTGCAGGGCTTGAGTTAATAATGTTTTCTGCAATACAGATCTGAATACTCTTGATAACATAAAGGCAGAAGTGACTACCCAGTTACTTCATTAAAACTAATAATAAGACTTAGATTAAACAACAAATGATAGAAATTGTCCTTACTACATCCCTAAATAATATAGGTAGACAGACACAATGAAAAACTGATAATTTTTGGATTGATAATTCTTTTATTAAAACACTGGAGGATCATAAAATCTGTTGAGTATGAATTATCAGGATCACTTCCTTTCTGTAACTACTTTCAAGGTTTGTCTTCAATGTTGAGAAAGTGTATTGCTAATTTGAATGGCCTGTGAACACAAACCAGACTATAGCTAAACATACAGGACACCCACTTCAAATAAACATGGAGTTCCAACAGAACTGACTTACACTTCTAATTGTACTTTAATGATAAAACAAAAATTTTAAATCATAACTGCATTTCTAAAGAAAAAGCCAAACTCAATCCTATCAAACACTTTTTACAATGCTGATGGATTTTCTCATTATCATGACATCTTTTTCTCAATTTTAACTCAGTCTTATTCTGCATTATTTTTTTCATTCTGAAATTTAAATCTTTCTGACGTACAGAACCTACAAATGAAAAAAACACATTTCTGTCTTTCTTTAGTATAAGACTCTTACAGTGTTCTTGAGAATAGATTCACTTCATTCTGAAATTCCATGGAATGACCTTTCCCTGTGAGAAACAATTCTCCACCTTTGGCTAACCAAACATGATGACTATGATGGTCAGAGAAAAAAATACTGTGTGCCTGCTGGAAAACCCTAAACCACAACCCAAATTATTAGCACAGCTCTGTGTTTGCATCAATTTTTTTTTACTTGCAGTATCAGTTTACCCATTATTGTTCTGTTCTCCCACTTCAGTGAACAGTCTCACTCTACAGAATTGCTTAATATTGAATAATCCAAGTACATAAATTTCTGGATTTATTTATGCAATTACTTTTTTAAAAAATAATCACAAATCTACTTTATCGCTCAAGAAGACTTCACAATAATTGCATTTTTCATTACAGGAATACTTTCTTTTGTTACCTCTGTACTTTAACCTACTTAAATTCTTTCCACTACTTCATATTGAAATATGTAGAATCACAGTGGGATTTGCTAGTCACTAGACACTAATCATCATTTGATATTATTGATCAGCAGAGTTTAAAAACAGTGACAAAAAATAGAAAAGGACACTTCAAGGCTGTTGTTTCTGTTGCCTATGGAGAAGTTAATTTCTAGGAAACTCAGTTCACAATAATGCACAGGACATGCTTGTGCATTCAGGATGACACCTCCTCTACTGAATGTTTCTCTCTTCACAAAGCCTATTTGCAGTGCTAATTTACAGGTCTGCTGGTTGTAAAGGCTGAATCATGCAAACTTTCATGAGGATATTTTCAGTGCCTTCCTCAAACAGTGAAACAACCATTAGCCCTTGATGGCATAAGAACATTGATGAGCTAAGCGTGGGGAACAGTGTAAAGCTTTGTACTGATATTTTTGCCAAGACTGTAAAATGGTATTAGTCACACAGTAAACTTAAAAGTCCACTTAGAATGCAATATTTTTTCTTTATACTTTCTTTTATACCTTTGAAGAAGCAAGAGATCTATACATCTTAATGAGGTGAACAGCTTCTCCTCAATAGTTGATTAATAGATGTAGCCAGAATGACATGTTTACTCTCTGAAACCATTTTTTCATTCTGTTAACTGGTTTAAATAGTCTTCATTATCCTATAATTTTAAAAAGAAAATGTAGTTTGAAAATTTGTTCTCTATCACAACATTAGTGTGATTTTGTACATTGTTTTAAAGAAGGAAAAAAGGACACAGTAGACTCAAGACATATTTCTATGAATACAGGAATAAACTTGAACATTGAGTGAAGCTACTGAATAAAATCACAAAAAAAGAAATTTAAATCTGAAATTTTCAAATCACTGTAATTGTGCAAAATTTTATTGACTTTCTATTTGATGTATTTCTTCTGCACTTTCTTCTTCTGTAACCTCAGCTACGTTTTGAAAAACTTCGTAAACACCCTCATCTTCAACTGGATACAGTTGGAATTCTTATGAAATTTTGAAAAACAGATTTATTTCACAAATATTCCATGAAACCCTTACATTGCATAAAATTGGGGGTATAATTTCTAGGTTGTTAATGACCTTAATCTCTCCTTATTTCTGTGTGCTGGATATTGATTCTGTAGGTTGTGATCACTTTATTCTGTGTGTTAAGGTTACTGTATGGTGACAGAAACCTTGGTGGATTAAAAGTATGAGGAGGAAAATGGTAAATGTTATGTGATCTTTGTGATCCATTGCACAGATATCTGTTATACTTGACTGCATATCAATATAAAGGGAGGAACCATTCTGTCAGTTATGGGAGAGTAAAATATAGAAACTATATATTTTTAACTTATTATTAATAGCTGTTTCTCCTTGGTTTACTTGTTTCCCTTCCCAGTATAAAACTCACCCACATTTTGACTTTTTAACATCAATTCAAGTATTGGAAATCTTCTAAACTCCATTTGTTCATAGGTGATGAAGGTTCAAAAAGGAGGTACAAGAAAAACAAATACCTGGGGTCTCAGAATAGCAGCTGAATAAAAAATATGCTGTGTACAGTGAGCCAGGACAAGGCTCTAACATGATAATCAGGCTGAATAAGGCCAGCTTAAAACCAGTAACAGAGTAAATGGTGTGTTAGGATAATAGGCTGCTGACAGGATGGATGCCCTGCAGCTGAATCTCTCTCTTCTTCCTGGAAGATTTTGTAATGGAGAATTAAGCATTGTCTACCTCAGGCTTACTCAGTCAGAATGTATTTCTGCAGATGAAGCTGCTGATATGACAAGTAAAGGTGCAGGGATAAGTCTTATAAAGCCGTAGTGCTTGCAGGCATGAGTCCCTGCACACTGAGCAGGCAGGGTCAGCTGCATCCTCCAGACAGTAACAAATAGAAAAGGCTGTGTAGGTATGGAACAATAGTTGATAGAGAAATAAATCAAGCATTATACTGTAGGGTCTAGTGTTACTATGGAGAAATGAGTCCCTTAGGGGTCTGCAGGAAAAGCTTTGATATGCAAACCTGCTAAGTCTTTGGAAAGCATAATGCACTGAAAAAATGTACACTCAAAGAAAGGTCTGGTAGATTCATTACTACACAAGAGCTCACTCACTAATAACAGGGTTAATAATACACAGAACACAAGTAAATGACAAATAGGAAAAAACTGCAAAGGTGATACAGTTACACATCTTCTAAAATTTCCTCTGTATGTTTCACACAGACAAGCCAAAAATTGCCCTCTCAAAACAAAATGTATTTCAAAGTTTTAGTTTAACAGAAAAATATGCCTTTACAAACAGACTTCTGTTGCAAAATGGGTAGAATTCTGTGATACATCTAATCTTAAAAATGAACCTTTTCTGTGTGCTAGTTGACTAACAGGAAAATTGAAGGTGTTTAATAAAAAAAAGCTAGTGAAATAAACAATATGAACATTACTTTACATTAATGCATCTTTATTTCTTGCTAGAAGTAAGTTTACATTTTTTAACCAAGCAGTTCCATGAATACTGGAACTAATGATGTGTGAATTTATGGATTAGCAATTAGCTGGTGATTAGCTTTGTGTCTAAGAAGGTGAAAATTACAATCAAGAGACAATAACTTTTTCTTCATAGTAAGGTAATTTTAAAAAGTCTCTCTGCTGGTTCTTTGTTGTCCTGTAATGCTTCTGCTTATACAGTTTTCTTCACCATACTCAGAGCATACTAGCAGTATCTGTACTTGGTCTGTACCATTCAGGAAAATATGTAAAATTACAATTATAATGCAGAATGTAATTTTTTATGTGATTTTATGAAATTGATGGTGGTTTTGGAGCTAAATGCTATCTTCCTTTCTCACACGGAGAGCATAAACTTCAGCTAGGTGTTTTTATTCTAAGACAAATGTACTGTACATGGTTTCCTCTTACTTACTGTCCAGAAATAGCTAAAACATTCCCATGTTTTTATCACTGTTTTGGTCACAGATCCAAAAAAGCACCATAGGAACTACTATGAATAAAATTAACCCTATCACAACCAAAACCAGAAGAATTCAAGCCTTTGCTAATATTACTGTAATTTGAGACAGAATTTCTATTATGGTGTGTTTCGTTTAAGGATTTAGATTTTAAGTCATTCTTTTTGTTTATGGATAAAACATTTCTGTATTACACTGAGATGCCTTTTTTTATTAGTCTATTTACACCCATGTTATGACATGAGTATAAATCCAGACACTTCAAGTGGTCTCTTCACTGTATCCTATTTTGCTCTTACCAAAATTTGAAGTAATAGCATGGAAAGAACCTCATTTTTCTACTTATTTGCTGGAATCTTCTCAGTAATCTATTCTCCTGAAATATCTGGGAGAGCTTTATGGCATCTCTGTTCAGATGTTCAGATACCGGTGGGTGGATCTACTTTAATTTGTTTCGAATTCTGCAGAAAATGTCTCTCTACATATGTTGTCCAGTAAGATCAAATTCAGCATATATTTTTAATTTCTTTTTCTGGATTTTTTTTAGTAGATTCTGGATTTTACTGGAGAGTAGATATTTTTTGTGATAACAAATGCTAAGTATTGTTGGTTTTTTATATGGAAGATTACAACTGTTTCAAATGTGCTAGAATTTTGTGTAAGTAAGAACTTTTATGGGGATCTACCCAGATCTTTTTTTGTCAGTTAATGAATCTTGATGAAGGAGTAAGCTGTTTTTGTTGTAGTATATACATAATATAAATAAATTTCAAAGAGTTTAGATATGTCTTCATGAACATTAAAATAAGTTCCTTAATAACTTTTCTATTCAGAGATATCAACTTTCTTTTTTTACACAAACTGGGGACCCTGCACTTCTTGTCTCTCCTTTTCGTTCTTATAATTTTCCTTTAAAATTGCAAAAATGTGTTATTTAAATATACCTATATGTATGTAATTTGAATAAAGTCTACTATTTCTATGACACTGTTATTGCGTAAAAAAATTGAACCTGCCTATTACGTTATTCTTCACATTGTCTACTTCTTTTTTACAGTTCCTGCTTTCGACAGAATTATGCTAAAAATACAAATAATATATGCAATCTAATAGCAGCTCCCATGCTAAATTGTCTTTGCCTCCAACTATGTTACCTGCAGAATGTGTAAGGCTCGATACAGTTGTCCCCCACAGTTGTACACAAAGTTCATTTTGATGAGATGTGACATGGACAAAAGTGTTGGGTGTGATTACTGTGTACACTGTTTGCTCTGAAACAGGTATGTCCCAGGCATGTTTCTGAGCATATTTTATTTCACCTTTCACCCTTAATAATACAAAAAATATTAAATTTTTGGAAACAATGATCCTTTTATATAGAAAAAAGGTTTTAATCGGAGAAGAATAGTGTCTCCTCAAACTTGAGTTAAATCAAGGTCATAACGTAGATTTTAATGGGGTTGCTTTTTTTTTTTTTTGTTGTGTTAAAGATTTTTAATGATAACTTTTTATTTACCAGAGACAGAGAGAACATAACATTATTTTTTGAACTTCAAAAAGATCTCTTCACTTTAATTCAATTCTTAGTATTGAAGATGAAAAAAATCAGTTCTACAGAGATAATTTTTTAAAATATTGAGGAAAAAATAAACTTTTCCTACACTTCCTACGTCTTTTTTTTTTCCAAAAGAGATTGTGCTAGATTAATTCCAGCATATTTACTCTATTAATATGTGTCCATACATAAGACCCACATGTTGGGCTTCTTGCTGTTCATGTAGTGTAATAAAGTTGGCAAAAGAAGCTTTCTTTTTTTTTGACACTGCAATACAAACTGCTAACAATGCAAAGATATGACATTCATGTTGCAGTAAAAAAAATATATATACCAGCCTCATGCATAATTCAAAATTATCTACTCTATGAATGATCAGGATATCAAAAAAGTTCTGATTGCTCTTCTGTTAGAGTAGGAGAAATCCATATTTTTGGTTGATACTTTGTCAAGGGGTCAATGTCTAAGATAAAAAGTAAAACTGAAATATAAGTAAGTGCATTTTGAGGGTAAATTTAGGCAGAAGCCTATATATTTATACTGATCCAGATATAATTCCTGGGTCATATTCTCCCTTGATTTCTCATAAATTTTAGAGAAATAATTATTAGTTAAGATCATAATAATTTCTAAGGGTGCATTCAAATATTTTCCTGAAGTATCAGGAGTGGTGTGACCGAGGATGTCCTGAGATAAAAATGAAAGTTTAAAGTGCACACAAGAGACAGAAGTATAAGAAATTGCAGGCAATTTTCATTTGCATTAATCTAAGATGACATCTCCTATTTCTGCTGCAGTTCTGCTGTTGGCTGATAAGAGGGTTGCTGTGACTTTATGAGCTAAAGTACACAAGTCAAAGTGGAGCAAGTATATTGAATATTTTTCAACTAGTGTTTACTAAAACTTATATACAGAGAAATCTTATTAGTGTTAGCGAATCTATCAACATCTTTGTAGTAAAAATGATCTCTGATGGTCAGTGATATTTCAGTGCTTTTGGGTACTTTACACCTTGCTTCAAGTTGTAGGATTTTTTGTTGCATGTGGGTGGTGGGGTTTTTTTTTGGTTTTGTGTTTGTTTGGGGTTTTGTTGTTGTTGTTGTTGTTTTGTTTTTGTTGTCGTTCTTGTTTGGTTGTTTTTGTTTTGTTGTTGTTGCTGCTGGGTCCAGGTTGTTTTTTTTATATGAAAGGCAATTTCCTATTATGAGCCTTGTCCCTCTGGTATGAATATGAAATTACTTATCTTTTTCCCCTTTAGAGTGTAACTGCCATAAACATTAACAATGAGTTAACCATCTATTTGAAATTCTTATTTTCAGAATTTCTCAGGTGTTTCTCTCATGATTCTTTCTAGGGATAGTGCTTGTTTCTGTCTTAGAAAAGAGAGGCACTGCTTTGAACCAGATGAGAAGCTAGTCCTTTGTATGTGGGGTTTTTTCTTTATGTCCTTAAGATTATATATTTATATCTATCTATGTCCATATCTAGTTTATAGTCTTTATAATCTCTGTATTATGGTCTCCATGAATATCAGTATTTATATCTGTTTGTAACCACATATCTATGTCTGCACAGATGCAGGCATGAAAAGACACAAAGGACAATTTTTTTAATATGAAAATATAGGGTTTAAACCTGAAATTGTATTTTTATGGCACTGTTGTATACATAAATATATTAAAACAATCTCTGTGCATTCATTACTTTCATTCCAATCATAAATAACCTCAAAATGTCTGGGTAAACTTCCAAGCCTTATCTCTGACCAAGGAACAAAATCCATACAATTTTTGCAGAGAAATTTTGAAGATTGAAACTTGGTTACTTCATCATAGCCATTTCTTCAGGGATAAAATTTCCATTTATCTGCATGATTCATTCCTCAAATGATGAGCAAAAGTATCTAAGCAATAATAGCTAAGCAGCTAGTGTGCATAGAACAGCAGTTTGTTGATTTAGAATATACATTATTGCTTTTGCGGCATATTTTACTTTCCGCTGGTCAAGTCCCCTCTGAAACTGGGCCACAGTGTGAGACAATGCAGTTTGTCTTGCCATGCCTGATCCCCACTTGTAACTCTGGATGGGCTGAATAAATACTTGAGGAATGAAAAGGGTGTTGATACCACACAGACTTCAAACATGGGCTGGATGACGTGCTGCTTAGGTAGATGCATTTTTTTGGACTCATCTGGCTATGCCAGAAGTACAAATACAACATGGAGGAAGCTGACTGTGCGAGCTGTCTTTTGCCTTCAGGCAGGATGAGCTAAAGAAGGAAAGTGCCATAGTGATAGCTGTTCCCTCAGAAGCCTCAGGTTCTCCGGGAGACAAGGACTGCAGTGAATCGTTACAGAATAGCTTTTCATTCCTCGCAAAAAAACTTTTGTATTTGTTGCTCCTCTAGTACTTTTTTTTTTTTTTTTAAATTTATAAATATCTGTAAAAAATGTCTTTAAACTATTTTTCACCAATCATCCATGGGCAAATTGCATGTGCAGAGCTGGAATGCTGATGTCAGAAGAAAGGTTTAAAAAGATACATTTAAGCACATAAAACCTTTTTACTGTAACTTTTAAACCTTGAAAATAATAATTACACAAGAACGGCTATCTAGAGAATCAGAAACAGATTCACCTCTCAACACTCCCAGGTTTTCATGAAACTGACAGAAGCTTTTTGTAAGATAAATCACTTAGTCTTTTCAATTATTGCCCTGAAAAAAATTTCTATTCTCAATTAATTGCAGTGGCATACCAGTAATTTTAGAAACCGAAGCACTTTTTAATGTGAGGCAAAAATTAGCTGCTGCTTTGAAACAGGATCAAGTATCTGAAGATGGCATTGGACCTTAGGGCATTCCAGAAATCCCCTACTAAGACAACATACAGCTGCCTGTATGAAAATAATGAAAAAACATGCAAAATATTAGTAGGAAAAAGAAAAAGTTTATGGTTAGGCTGGTATGGAACTGGAAATTTTGACATCACCAACATAGGAGAGGCACAGGAGATATTAAAATAATTTGCAGGTTTAAAATGGATTTTATTCCCTTCTGCCTCATCTATATCTCACAGTTTCCTAAAGTTTGTCAGTTCATTCTACAACATTTCTCTTATCTCCCTAATTTAGTTCTCAAGTAAGGGACTCAAGGATGTGGTCTTTAAGGAAAAGCATTCAATGAATAATTGAAAAACTTCAACTCCTTGGAATGCTTCCTTTTCTTTCAGGGTCATGTCAGGAGGAACTCCCCACTTCCCCCTGAACTGAGAGTTAGTCCTAAAAAGCAAGTCAAGCTGTAAAGCATATCCTGGAATAGAAAATCATTTCAGCCTCTTCTCCTTCAAATAAATTAAAAAGGATTTTGTCTGCAGCTGAAAATGTCATTATCATCAAAGTCTTACTCTGACACAGCAGAACAAGATCAATTTCTCAGAGACACTGCAGTAGGTTGGCTGCCGTATGTGATTCTGCTTTCCCCCAAAGCTGCAAGCAGCCCTTGACAAATTCACTTTGCTTGCTTGCAAAGGGAGGGGGAATGGTATTGCAGAACAATATTTAAATCTATTGCTAAAAAGACCCTCAAATTTAAAAAATGAGCCCTTCTCTAGTAATCACTGAGAATGAGGAAAAATAACCTAACTCCCAAAGACATAAGGAACAGAAAAAAATAAGGTGGCAGTAAGAGAGGAGAAAGGAGAGCAACTCCATTTCTTCACAAATATGAGTGTATTTCTGAGTGCATGCACACAAATTCATATTTCTTTTTGGAGAGTTGGAGGGTGAAATGAAAAAAAAAAACACAACTTTTTTTTTAATATGTCAATACTTTCAAATATTCCATCAGCTTTAAAATATTTGCCTCATATTCTGGGCACTAACTTTTTTGCAAGAGATCTAAAAGATTTCCAAAGGGAATTATTTTCACCAAATCATTGTGCTTTATTGCATTCTATTAAAACATTTCATATGAAAGATGTTTTTTTTAATATTGAAAATATGCTTCACATTTTAGTCTGCATTGTTTGTATGTTTAAACTTGGATTTCAGAAAGAACTAAGTACTTTAGATACCAGGTCCTACTGAAAAACTGCCTTTTAGTTTAAAATTCTCAGTACGTCCAGAGAAAAGGTGGCCATCCTTCTTAAAGTCATGTCTGGTAGATGACAATGTAAGGTGGGAAGTTTATTTGGAAACATATCTCAAAAGCTGAGGCTGGGAATATTTCTGGAAGTAACTCAGAGGTAGAAAAGTGGTTCCCTAGAACCTAAGTCCATGGAGACACAGGGCACGTCTCTGGTTTCCTGAGCGACCCGAATACATCAGTCTCAGCATTGCTTCCTGTTTAGCTTTCTCTTACACTAGCAGCACAAGCCATAATGAGTCATGCAGTACAATGTTTAACATCCTTGGTCCAATGATCTGCGAATATAAATCTCTTTTTTTGGCAAACACTATGTCAATTAAGAGCCAATTAAGTCAACTGGTAGACTATGGGATGCTGTAATTATGTGTTCATCGCTGAAGGCTGGCAAATTGCCCAAAACTTGTTCTAGTTCCTCAGATTTTACATAGATGCATTTGTAGAAAGCTTTGTTGATATTAAATATACCAAATTTGAGGTGATGAGCTTAGATTATTAAATATG
Source organism: Dicaeum eximium (assembly GCA_013396995.1). Taxonomy (NCBI): domain Eukaryota; kingdom Metazoa; phylum Chordata; class Aves; order Passeriformes; family Dicaeidae; genus Dicaeum; species Dicaeum eximium. The sequence continues at coordinate 171,215 of VWZP01007085.1, forward strand.
TACTTATTTTTAAATAGAAATTTTATTTTTCCCTGTCAAAATTTTCTAAGGTAAATAAAATACACTGTGTGGCATTGTAGCATGGCTTTTTTTTTTTTTTTTGGTAGGTGTAAGCAGTACTGATAGTTCACTAGCTAGTGTTGTATGATGTTAATCTATTCTATGACATCATTTTTCCAAGGTGGAAAACACAGCAACCAGGCTGGTGAGGGGCTTGGAACACAAGCCCTGTGAGGAACAACTGAGGAAGCTGGGGGTGTTTAGCCTGGAGAAAAGGGGACTCAGGGGTGACCTTATCACTCTCTACAACTCCCTGAAAGGTGGCTGCAGTCAGGTGGGGTTGGGCTCTTTCTCCAGGCAGCACTGACAGAACCAGAGGACACAGTCTCAAGCTGCATCAAGGAAATACAGGCTGGACATTAGGAAGAAATTTTTCATAGAACAAGTGATTAAGTTCTAGAATATTCTGCCCAGGGAGGTGGTGGAGTCACCATCCCTGGATGTGTTCAAAAAGATTGGATGTGGTACTCGGTGCCATGATCTAGTTCAAGTGTTAGGACACAGGCTGGACTCAATAATCTTGAAGGTCTCTTCCAACCTAGACATTCTGTGATTCTGTAAATGTAGATCTTTGAAGAAGTGTTAATAGATTTAAAAAATAGGCAAAAAATGCTTGCAGAAAAAATGGTGAGTCATTCATATGCTTCAGAATAATTAAAGATAATTTTGTTACTCAGAGGAAGGGTGTTAATCCTAATAGAAATACTTAGAAATAGATTGGTCGTGATTTCAGAAAAGTAATTTCATCATTTGGCAGGATACATGATTTACCCCACTTACAAATTCTTATACATTGACTGTAATTTCTTATATCCAGTCTGTTTTAAATTATTAAGATAGTATTACATTCTTGGTAGTGACAGTTACACTTTATTATCTCTTGGGCTTTCAACTGTTTGATATTGTAACATGTAATTATGTCTGAAGAATGCATATTTGTTTAATGACATTTACAGCTGCTAAATCAAACTTCCATATAATTTTCTCACTGATAAAACCTACTTAGCAAAGAATTTTAAAAAGAATTTCACTAATTCTTTAATGAGATTGTATCTGAAGGAAGATTTTATTTTTTATTTATTAAAAACTACAGTGATTATTAACAATCATGGATTTTTTTTTGGTTTTTTTTCCTGTCTGAAACTGCATTAGTCTCCATGGTCTTTTATTCTCAGCAGGACTTATTAACTCAAACACAGAACTGTATTAACATAGCTTCAAGTTTACAGCTGGACAGCTGTAAACAGACATCCTGCCTGGACAGAGTAACTGAGGGAGAACTTATTTGCATCAGACTGAATAACAGTGAAACAAGAAGAAACCAGTCACTGATCAGCAGTGACCCTGAACATGTTACTATTCCTGAAACTGGAAGACTACAGTTTTTCATTACTATATACTATTTTTTGTTTCTATCAAGTCTTTTTTATGTTGTTTCACGCTTGATTATAAGAATAAAGTGATTATGCAAGGTCATGTTGAGAGAGTTGACATTTTAAAACATTTTTTTCTGAGAAAGTAAATGTAGAGCAGAAATGTTATTTGTAGCTCATAAAACAAGATTTTGTGACCTTCCAGTGTTGAAAGTGAATTCAATGTTGACAAATGCACAAGCTACAACTTGATTAATTTTCAACCGATGCATGGGAGTTATTTTTCTTGAAACTACATTGAAAAGAAACAAGATACTGGGTGTACCAAGGCTTCAGTGGTATATGGTAGAAATGTCAGAGCTGAGAAAAGACTGTAATTCATAAATGACTGGAATAAACAGCCCATTATTGCCCGAGAAAGTTATAACTATGGAGTGTACTTCCATGGACACTGCAATTATTTCAATAAAAATTAATATATTGATAATATTTGTACCTCCTGTTAGGTTTAGCATTAACAAACTGTTGCAAGTCATTTTCATGTTTCTGCATTATACCAGTTTGTACCATATGTATACATATCTATATATTCACCTATACACACACACATGCAAATATGTGTTCCTCTTTTAAAAATTCAGGAATGCTTTGGAAAGGTGAACATATTTACAGTAAATTGTGTTCCACTCCAGTTCTTGATTTCACAGTTCTGCTGTGATGTAGAGACATGATGCAGTCCTCAAGTCTCTATATTGACTTACTCATAAAACAGTGACATTCTTTTTAGCTCTAGACAGCTCACAAATCTATGTATTGATAACACATAAAGGATGATGCAAAATAAAGTGAGTTTTAGTAAATAGACAGGAGATAGTTTGTGGTTTTCACAACTAAACCACGAGACATTTTGACTGCTGAATACAACACATTACATGAAATTTATTAAAAAATAATAATTATTAATGGTTCTATGCCACCTTTTAAATTATTTTGAGATTTTTATACAAAAGCTAATGTTTTTTAAAAAAAAATTGATTTTTACCCGCTGTTTCTGCTGAGAAGAGAAACTGCAGTTATAGTTATTTAGTACTATCAGTGAATGTTTTGTACAATAAATTAATTTAGTGATTAAAATTAGTCCAATTTGAGACAAATATTTTCTTTCTGTTGCAGTCTAAAAATGAATCCTGACAGAGAACATGAAATCTCAGGCTGCATTTCTCACCAGTCCTTATGAAGATGGACAAAGTCCCAGATGTCCACTAATCAGGGGTTACCTGTTCATCTTGTGTGTACCCGGTAATGTTGTGGATGTTAAGGGGTCAGGTGACCAGGTTTCCCTATTGCTTAGAATTACCCCTTCTTACTTTTCAATATTTAAATTTGTTCAAACATCTAACTTATAAAAGCTCTTATTCTTCTTGAAAATATTTCATATTTTCACATTATGATTTCAGAAATAATGAGAATAAACAGTCATAATATTTAATAATCTACCCAGAAATACATGTTGTATATTTTATAAATATACAACATATAATGTAATGGAAATACATTATATTTTGCTGTATTTTTTTCCTACTTACATTCAATATTTTTTCATACAGGAAATATCTCACAATGTCTTTACTGTGAAGGGACGGAAATTTTATTTCACAATGCAAACTTAGTTATCTCTTTTGTAAATAGGATGTTTCTCTGCTTATTAATAATGTTTCTATTAATTAATTTATTTAATTGCAATGTAGAAAATAATTTCACAAATAAAGCAATTTAAAGTGCTTTAAATTGGTTTTGTAACACTATCAAATTACAGACAGGTTGTAAAAATATATTGTTGCAGAGGTAAATTTCTTGTTTCTGTTAAAAAGTTCTACAAACACCACGAAGGGAGGAAATGAGATCAGGTTTCTTTACAACGGAGTTGGACAGCAATCCTGCAACATTGTCTGTGGAGTGAATACACTGCAGTGAGTTTCTGGACCTGGCTCTCCCATGCAGATTTTCTTTTCCTAATTATGTGACTTTTTATAAAAGTCATGCAGAATTATAGGTTGAAAAATGGAATTTTTTAAAAATTAATTAAAATATTTCTCCCTCCTTATAAATTATTGGTCGACATCTGTGAAAGATTTTCTCATCTTTCTTGTGTTTACTTTCTATGTGCCCCATATATACATTTGCATATATATATATAATCTATATTTAATCAGAGAGGCTGTTTTTTCTGTTTTTTGTTTTGATTTGGTATTTTTGGTAGAATAATGCAGAGGTAGAACCATGTGAACCTATGATCAGATCAGAGATCAAGTAAAATCTTGTCTAGACACAGACACTATGTAGTTTATTTACATAATATACAAGAATGTCAGTGCTGACTTAAATCACATTTATGTTTGTTTAACTGTAACATTGCTGCTATTATGACGCTTGCCTCTGAGATATTGACATTTATTGGTGGACTGACAGTAAATAGTAACTCCCCAAGATGCTTTTTGAAGTTGATGATGTAAGAAATAAACTTACAAATTAGGAATCTCTTGGTGGGGCCTGAACTCGGCTGATGGATACAGTAGTATCCAACAACAGCATTAAGGAATGTAATAAATTGCTTTGAGTATTAGCAGTGAAAAACATGAATAATAATTAGCAGTTAGCATTTGCAGTAGATATTACATCCATGTGACACTTCAGAGACTTTAAAAGTCAATCTGTATTTCACAGTAGATGAATTATATTTTTATCTCAAGCAATGACATTACTATGCCTGCAGGCAGTCATCAATCATCCTCTGACCTAAAAGTCATGGATCACTGCTATTAGGATTTTATTAAATCGGTAAAGAGAAACTTTGAACTTTGAAGGAGATGACATTTTACATGGAGAAAGATAATACAACAAAAAAAAAATCATTGTTCCCATCAACAATAAATGAACAGTGAATATATATTTGAAACAAAAATCAGGCAAAACTGATATAAATAATACAGTCTACTGGCTGCTTTGTTCTAATTTATTTTAAGTTTAATTTAATTTTCCCTAGTTAACACAAAGCTTTCAAGGATTTAATATCCTTTAACAGGATGTTTAAGCCATCTATTCTTTTTTATCTTTTATTACAAATAAACTAGCAGTATCTCTTCAGACAATTAAAAGCAATAGCAACTCAATTAATTTTGTTATTTTTTGCAGAAATGTTTACTTTTTTTTTTTGCTAGCTAATTAAATGTTTATAAACTAAGTTACAAACATTAATATCATAACCTTTCATTATTTTCTGCTCAAAAAAGTGTTTTGATAAAACATGCATCTATCTAAATAAGAGTTTTGGTACTAGCATTATATTTAATGTTTTGTATTTAAAAGAATTTATTAGTATTCTCCTACTGTATAACCCAGAACTAATTAATTTGTATGAGAAAATAAACCTGAAATTTCATCCTCCTCTTTTCTTACAACATAACTATCCAATAAGAAAAAAAAAAAAACAGGTGTTTTAAAAAGATGCTTCAGAAAGATTGGAATGAGCCATCAGAACAAGATCAGTGAGGTTCAGTGAGAGAAGACAGGGAAAGTCATATGTTTTATACTCTTTTGATTCAAGAAGTCTATCACTGCTTCCAGTGAAGTCAACACCGAAGGAAGCATGACATTAAAAAAGCAAGTGATTCAATACAAAGATTTTTTTCCTGCAATATACATTAAATTTTAACTATTTAAATTAACTCATAACTTTATTTTTCTTAACTAGACTTTCCTCTAAAATTCTATATTTATTCTATTCCTCTCTTATATCAAGAGTGATGATGTTCCTTGAACTCTTGGTTGTGACATAATAAATTTTCCTTATTCTCTCCTTTCTCAGCAGTATCCAAGCTGGTGGAAAGCAGCTGTGAGAAGTAAATGAGAGCAGGAAAGAAAGAAGGAAAAAAGGGACCTGGAGACCACATATCCCAATTGGTTGGAACAAAAGTACAATGTGTTAATGAAAAGAGTCAAATGTGTTTTGCTCTTAATATTAGTACAGGCTTCTTCTATGGCCTTCCCATGGGGGAAAAAAAAAAAAAAAAGAAGTTAAATTTATGGAAAATTCTGTTGTATGGTAATAAGGCAGACATATGGTTTCAACCATAAAATAACTTTGCATTTAGAAGAAATCTTCAGTTTTAAATACTGATTCACTCCAGTTATCTTTAAATCTTCTTCTATTTCCTAAAATGTATCACTTCAGCTGTACAGTCAATTATGAAGCCTGTGCATCAGTAAATGCTCAACAGCCATGAAATATTTAACAGCAGAACTGTTTTTACAACAGGAGTTCTTAATGGGATTCTGCTGATGTAAGAATAGATGTCTACCACATAAACACAGAGATGCTCCTGATCATTTAACATCTACACCAGAACCAGTCACTCTCAGCTCACTCTGCAAATGCCAGACAGGAAGACAGAAAGAAAAATTTCTTGGACATGATCCCAAAGCCATCTAAAGTAGGTCAGAGAATCCATGCCCTTATATAATTTTTTTCTATATAATGATTATAAATGGACCCTGAAATAACTAATTTAAATATTTATATCCAGGTTTATTTGGATGAATCCCACACTGACCTTATTCTTGATGACTGTCTTGAGAGTAGACACCACTTTTTCTAAGAATGTGGGGAAATGAAGTTGGATTGAAGGTTGACAGAATGTTTAGTTGAAAAAAAAAAGTCAAGATAGTCTCCCAGAATTCTACTTTAAATTTTTTCTTACCTTTTGAGAAAAAAAAAAAGGTCAGATTTCCACAGAATGGAGGGTTCTTCTATAAATCTAGAATATGTTTTCAAGCAAAAGATATAGCTGCAATTTTTCTGTATAGTATTTGGCATAAATGTGGTCAGAGGAAGAAAGATTAGCTTTAAATAGGAAAACACCAATGCGTAAAAACCCTGCTAAACAAAGCAATACAAAACAAGCAACCTCTTCCTCCACTGTTATGATGGTAAGAACTCCAAAATAACTATACTAAGGATTTGACATTCATGATCAATTTGCAGTGGTAGCTGGCAATCCACAGAAAACGAATCCCAGGAAGATAGCAGTGCTTGGTTCATAGACAGTTAGCCTTGGATATTAAACGGTCAGGAGCATCTCTGTGTTGCAAAATTCTGACATCATCATCACTTGCTGTTGCACAAATGTGTGTTTGAGCACTGAATTGCCCATAATGCGGATGAACTTTGGTATATTTAGACCTTAGAAAACATTTTCTGCCTATTCTTAAGAAATTGGTTTGACCTGAGTATCTGTAGGTGGAAATGGTAAATATTGAAAATGAAACACTACAGGATTTCGCTGGCTGAAAGAAGAAGCCAGTTTGGAATTCTTACATCTTTTTCAGGTTAATAATGTTGACATTACATATTTTAATAATGTAAACATGTTTTATGAGATTTTGTGCAACAGGAATAATTTACAAAAAATTCAAAAGACATGAAAATAAATATTTATTTATATATTTGCATCATCCCCTGAGCACGTACTCCCTTTTTTTCCTTTCTCTAAGCTAAAACTCTGTTATAGTTCTGTATAGTTTGTGTGATCACATATTTCAGAGGTACATAGCTATAATAATGCTACTACCACAAGTTAAGAGAAGTATAATAAGAACAAAAAAAAGAAAGAAAAAAAAATCAGAACATGTACTATGCTATACATATTATCATGTATGATAATATGAGCATCATTAATTTGATAATATAATCTATAATATATCAATTACATAGGATATATCAATTGAATTTTGGAATAATGCTATATTTTCAATATAAGTACATATTTAATGAAGTAGTAGTAGTAGTTGTTGTTGTTGAAAGTGGCCTATTAATGAAATAATTTGAAAATATGTCAGGTTTGGTTAATTTTGAGGAAAATGCTTTGAATTTATATGTTTTGGTTTTAAACTGCTAGTAACTATGAAAAAGGTTGTGAAAAGTTTGTGAGGTTTTGGTTTTTTTTTTCTTTTTAGAATTTAGGCAGCTGAGAAAAATTTTAGATGAGCCTTTTGTTTACCTCGTAAAAGTGATCAAAATGATGAGACCCAAAAGAGAGATAATTTCAGCATGCTTCATGCCTCTTTTTGAAATAACATCCCTCTTGTAAAATTAAGGTGAATTTAGTTCTAATATATATCATAAAAAGGAGATTCTAGGGAGTCTCAATCAAACCACATCTTGTTTTAGCACTCTGTTCAAGATGATTAAATTTCCCATTTTCTGTTCTTGATGGGAGTTGAAAAGGGGAGTTATTTTTATTCCTAGTTCTATCCTCTGCTCATAAAATTATAGATTGCAGATTTTCAAAGAAAGTAAAAAGTCAACTCCCAGATGCACTCACTTCTCAGGAAAGAAAAAAGTTATTAAAAATGTCAGTGCTGTCTTCTTTCAATTGTAATGATCCAGAGGAAAGAAAAAGAAGTGGTCTAAGATCACCAAAAATTCTGCTAGTATCATTCTTATATGTTACAGTGGAAAATCTATTGATACACAGCAAAAACCAATACAAAAAAATTCTGTGAAAAAAAATAGCATTTTGCAGCTTCTGTAGGCTAAAACTGGAAGTTGAGTACATTGGCAAATCTTTCACAGTGAATATAAAGACATATTTCACATCATAAAACTTACATCTGTAACAGGCTGTAATACTTGAAAAGCTTAGATAACACTCAGTATCTAGTTCCCAATATAGAAATTTAGGGAAAGAAGAAACTTCTGGTCTTTTCTTGACAGTGATGTTGACAAACAATTTACACAAGCTAAACGGTTTGTCTGACACTCACGTGAACTTGTTTAACTGAAGGAAGGAGGACGAAAAGACTGGTCATGACTTCATTTTGAGTAGCCTTACTACTTGAAAGTCTGTCCATTTAAAATTTTAATTATCTTTAAATGGCAAAGCTGCCATTTCTTCTTTTCTCATTGTACTTCAGTATATATTCATGAAGTCATGAGGCACTATATAACCCACCATGAAGATCTTTTTCTGTCTGCATTTTTTTAAACTTTATTTAAGATGCTGATACAAATAATTATATGCATTCAGTACAAATTAAGAACAAGAAAAAGGAAACAAGAACAAGTATTTACTTCCTTATTTCATTTTTAGGAATGTAGTATCTAGAAAGTTGATACACAATAGGTAGCCAGATAGCTAAACCATTTGGGTCAAACTTGAATGAAATTCAGAATTGTCTGAATGAGGTGTGGGATACGAAAGGGGAAAATATTTTATAATATTCACTACTGAATGGTAGTGTTTGCATATGCAAAACCTAATATTTAAAAAGAATTGAAATAATGAAGAAAGTATACTTATAGAAAACATAGTTGGAAATACTGGGTTTAGGGTGATTTGTATTTAGGAGATTTCCCCCAGAAATAAACAAATAAACAAACAAACAAACCCACACCAACAAACAAGTCAACAAAAAGACATCTCAGAAAGATTAAAAACATCTTAATTTCAAAAGCAATTTGAAATAACATGTTCCACCCATTGGAATTCAACAAATGCTTTACTAATTGTGCACTTTCATTTTTTTTGCCAGTAGCAGATGCAGTTAAACAAACTGCGACTTCAGACAATTATTACAACATTGGGTAGTAACAGATTCAATTCCAATGCAGCCATTTTTCGTATATTTCCTGGTTTTTGCTACTTGTCTGAAAGTACTAGTATTGAATAATTTCCAAGTTTTAAAATAACTGTATTCTGTTTCATTCTCACATAATTACGTTGACTTAACTTTTGATTACCAAACTCCATTGAATAAATAATTATATGTCTAACTAGATCAAGACAGAATTTAATTTTAAACTAAGCATTCAAGTTCTCATAGAAAATCAATTCAACATTCTAAATGAGTTTTGATATTAAATATTGGGCTTTTTCACACCCTGGGCTATATTTTCAATCACATTTAACATTCACAATATCCCAGTAAAATATATGAATGTTAGAAGAAGGACTGTTGTCTCATTGGGAATATGTAATGGAGTTTGGTGGACTGGAATTAGATAGCAGTGCTTATAATTTGTTTCCAGGAACTTCTGAATAGCGTGTAGCTCTTTTGTTTTTGTTGTTGGTTGGTTGTGGTGGTTGTTTGGGGTTTTTTTTTCCATTCTTCATTCTGATGAAATTTTAATTTATTGTACGTTATAAACAAAATTATTTATGTCTCATCTTAATTTGGCTGTCTGAAATGTACATTCTTCTGAAAATCATCTGATTATTGCAATGATCTGCATTTATTTATGGGGAGATTTATTTATTTATGAGCTGTGACTCAGTCCATCCTGAAATAAACCTCTAAGACAGATGGATTGACTGCATGGTAGGGTACCTATCTTTCTGCACCAAAACCAGGCAGAAAATAGCTGCTTCCAGAAAACAACTTGCCATTTAATGTCACTGTAACATGCTCTCTTCCTTTATCTTCTATAACAAAATCAAATATTCCACAAATATTTTTTCTAGTATAGAAGGTGTTTACATATTATGGGAAAAAGAGCACGAAAGATTCTAGAATATCCTTGCACTGATGTGTAAAGCCCAAGAAAACTATTTAACCTGAGCACTGTTAATATATGTGGAATTACTGAGTCTAAATATTCTTTGCTGCTCTGGGTAACCTACCAGAAATCTGGCTTATATTGGATTTCTTGTTGCTAATTGCTTTCAGTGCCATATTTTGTTAATTTATCAGTAAGGAATCATTTGATTCTTTGAAACTAGAGAATTAACAGAAAGTATCATTCTCTTTTGTGAATAGGAATATCATGTAATATGAATAAATCTGATAAATGTGAGATTTATCAGATTTATCCTATTACACATGAAAAATATAGATAAATCTATGTGAACAGAATAGGGACAGAACTGCAAACAAGAGGCTAAAAACCACAACTTAATATCCCTCTCTGTAAATGGCAAAAAATTGTCTTATTTCTTTATCCCCAAGTTTAGAAATAGCAGGGAGCTATTAGCATACAGCCTCAGGGTCCCACATTTGACCACTGGGTCACTTAAGTGTTTGGCTATTTTTTCCCTCTCTGATTTTCTCTTTCTATTGTTTTAAATTGAAATTATTTCTCTTTCTCATGGCCAGAATCATGTCTCTGACCTGTAAAACAGTAATTAAAACCAATGGTCTTCTTTCTTTTTGAAGGGTACATCATCTTTTTGATCCACACAGATTAGCTCTATTAGTTACAGCATATACAGGTTAAGTCCTTGAGTGGAGGGAGGGGGAGAATAAAAAGATTGATAATTATGTATAAACTGTGTTGACAATAAGATGTCAACTGTGTTGAGCATGGAAATACATAGTACCTTTAAAAATCTTGCTAACTTATAGAATTATTACAAGATAAGTAAAGTATTCAAAGGACCAAGGCTTTGAAGATCATCCTAAAATAACAGAGAATCTTGGCATAAATTTCATTGTGTTGTGGATCAGACCACTACTATGTTTTATTTAGACCTGGCTAAACAAATCCATGGAAGTATTTGAATTTTCACTAATCAAAATTAAATGCACTCCAACATGCAGGAAAGATGAAAAACATCACAAAAATTGAGCCGCTTAAAATCATTTGAAGCAACTAAAAATGAATAATGTGATTCAAACAAGATTATTGTGCTTTGGATCTGATTCCAGTCTGATCAGTTGCTATGTAAAGAATAGGTGTATGTTTGTGTTAACTCATGCCAATTGTTCTGCCCTTTTTTTTTTGTTTAGTTACATTGATTGTGGCATTATATCATCAGGTTGCAATATCTCACAGGTTGCAGTCAGCTGTGTTTCTTGATTACAAGCCAAAGAAGAAAGTCATTCATTTACTAAGGTTGACAAAAAAGCTGTCAAAGCTATAAATCCTCTGTGACTTACCACTTGTTTGTTTGCCTGTTTGTTTTAATCCTGTGTCTGTAGACTACTAACAGTTCTCCAGCACTGATAATGTAATCCCAATTATTTGGGTTTTCATGTTAGGAAATGAAACTATAAATTGATATAATCTTCTTCTGGCCTTGTTTAAACTGGGATAGAGTTAATTTTCTTCTTAGTAGCCAGTACAGTGCTGTTTAAGAATAATGTTGATAACACAGCGATGTTTTGGTTGCTGCTAAGCCTTGCTTACCCTAAGCCATGGAATTCTCAGGTTGCCATGCTCTGTCAGTGAGCAGGGCCAGAAAAGGAGCTGTGTTGGGGAGTATGGCCAGAAAAGCTGACCTGACCTGGCTGAAGGGGTATTTATTCCATACCAGAACGTCATGGTCAGTCTATAAACTGTGGGGAGTTGGCTGGAGGCTACCAATTGCTGCTTGGAGACTGGCTGGGTATTGGTGGTGAGCAATTCTATTGGGCATCACTTGGTTTTCTCAGGTTTTATTTCTGTCTGACTCTCATTATTATTGCTGTTATTGTTTTTATTAGTAGTAGTAATAATAAATAATAATGATAAATATTGTTGTATTATTTTAAGTTATTTAAATTATTAAACTATTCTTAACTCAACCCAGGAGTCTTACCTTATTTGCAATTCTCCTTCCCTATTCCACCAGGGGAAGAGGGGAAGAGGAGTGAGAGAGCAGTTGAGTGCTAGTTAGGTACCAGCTGGGTTTAAACCATGACAGTTCTGGTTGTCCTTCTCTTCCATCTCACTAGAGTCAGGGCCCCTCTAGTACTTGTTATAGGGTTTTAAACAATAAATTTTTAAGCCTTCATTCTTTTTTTTTTTTTCTATTTTTTTGGCCCCACTTCCTAATTATCTTGATATTTATGGTTATACTGGTAAAAAACCACCACCACGGCATAAGACTATGTTTTATAAAATATTACACCAAAAAAATCCCCTCGTGGTGGGATAATTTATAAAAGTATTCTCTGTTTTCTAAGTTTCTGCGAATCTTCTGTGAATATTTCTGTATAATATTTTCTTTTGAAATAATAAGAATATTTTGCAATTCAAATTCAAAATCATGCTAACTCAACCTTTTTAATTTTTAATTTAATTATAAGCCACAGCTAGTGTAGTTTCCTTGGAAACTAATGGATCCAGCAAAAAAAGAAAAAGTACAATACTTTATACACAAAAGACTGTTTTTTGCTTACTGGTTAATTCTGTGGGACACTGAAAATGTTCTCAAAGAATTTTATCCCCAAGAAATACTTAGGAGAAAAAATTTCTCAGACTTCAATCTTAATACAAAGATATAAAAGTGTTTATGGAACCTTTTTAATCTAATTATATATCTGCTGATGTAAGTATAAAAGTTATACAAATGCCTTAACCCTAATCACACAGAGATGAAAAAACATGTGCTAAAACAAGGCAACAAAAAAATCAGATAGTAGAAAGTAACACTTTTTTTTTTTTTTACTGTAGTACAAATATACAGAGTTATGTACGTATATGGAGATACTTTCAACTACTGCAATTTCTATCTTTTGGGATATTTTGCCAGTATGTGGAAGTTGTCCAATGCTAATTTTTCTGGTTGAAGTAGCTTTGGATAACTTGCTTGTACATTTTTAAAAGTATTTCAAAATTATAGAGTAAATGAAAATTTTCACATAGTGCCTCATATCAAAATCTATTTTCAGCTTCCACAGACCTCACTGTGATTTGTATGAAGTCTTCAATGGCAGCTTCTCACAGACACAGTGAGAATGGAACAGATGAATATTGAGAAGGCAAACACCGAGTCTGCATGGGCAGGTGCAGCCTGACACGCCCTTGCAGTGCCCAGGGCCAGCCTGGCAGGGCACATGTTGGCCATACCCCAGGAGCCACGTGGCTGCATGAGCACTGAGCCTCCTGAGAGGTGGGTTCAGTCACTGGGACAAACTGGACTGTGACAATAGTGCTGTGAATTTTCTGGATTGGTGCAGGCATATATACAGCCACTTCATGTGGCAAGCAAAGGAGATGTTGTTTGCCTTCCCTGTTTAACAGTGTCTTCTCTCTTGCTCTGTGGTCATATCTTACATCTCTTCATATTTGTGTATTGACTGAGTTTCTGCATTTTGTGATTGTCAGAACTCTTGCTGTCTAAATGATGTTATATTGCAATTAAACACAAGGAAAATCCAGACTGGAGATGGTGTTGAGGGCTATCAGTGAGCTGAAGAGGTCATCACACAGTTTATTTTGGAACAAACCTTTGTTCTATGAGCTTATATATACACTCATTCAACCCGCAGAGAATACATAGTTTAAAAGTTTTAAGGCTTTTCCAGTGAAGTAAAAAAAAAAAAAAACAAAAACAACAAACTAGCAAACTCACAGATGTCCTTTATTATATTTCCTGATTTTGCTGCAGCATGTATAACAGTGCATTTTCAATGCAATATATAAATGTCTGTGCTTTAATTGCATGTAGACGGATCCTTATCATCTCATCAGGATGATCTCTCAATTTCTTCTGCAGCCTCAGAATGCATTTGTGCATGTCATCCAGCTTCTGAGGAGCCCTAGAAAAAGACTTTCCTTTTTTTTTCCAAGTGAATCAGAATTTCATTAATAAAGAAAGTTAGAAGATTTAGCAGCTAGTAGCTGTTCTAATCCTCAGGCTAATAATATTTTTTTCTCAGTTTCTATTCTAATGTGGAATCTGTGACCTGTATGCAAATCAGGATGAATATTTGGGATACAATCCTGTGAGCAGACACATCTTCAGATAATTCTCTGACTGACCTACATGTACTCAGATATCAAAATTTTTATAACCCTCACCTCGTGACCTCTTTCTGGCACATTGTACAGGATTTACAATTACTCCAAAAAGAAACTGTCATTTCAAGAGATACTGTGACTATCTAATAATTACTGCTCCTAGGGTTTTTAGACACGTTTGGATCACTAAGACTAAATAATTGCATTTTCTTGTTCTTTCTTCATGTATGCAATGTCTTACATTACTTGATTACAATTGATGGTCTCAAAACAAAAAATAAATAAAATATACACTTGTACAAGGATTATATCCTCTCTATAAGAATATAAAATTTTATTGGTTACTTTTGTATGTTTTATTTGCTGATTTTTATGTTATTAGCTTTTTACCAGGTTCACTGTTAGTATGTAGTGGTTTTTTTTGTAGTGTTGGAAAGGCACTTGTCCAGCATGCAGAGATTATGATTCTAACTCAGCCTTTATGCCTATTTTATTTGATAAATATAAAAAAATAACTTGGTCTATTGAATGAGCAAAATATTTTCTGTAGTCTTTTTTTCCACAAGATTCAATTTTCTTTTCTTTTTTTTTTTTTTTTTTTTTTTTTTAATTTGTGCTAAAAGCTTTGTACAGAAACTAGTATCTGCCTGGTTTTGCTACTTCTTTTGGGTTTTTTACCAGATTCACAGAGACTGGACATTGAATGTGCTTCCATGTAAGTTCCAAATTAAACACTGTTGTAATATATATATAATATAGTTGTAACACAGCTATATCACATACATTTGGAAGAAAAAAAAGAGAAAGCTTTGAAGTTGCTAGGCCACTGTTTATAGGTTTCTTTATGGCTTTCATAGACACCTTTTTTTGAAATAAATCATCATATTGGTACCTATGCTTAATGCCGCTTTAATCATTATTTGACACCTTTCCTTGTCTTCTCATTGCCCCAGAGTTTTTGCAGGATAATATAAATGTGTGTACAGCCTGAAAGAAAATAATACAATGTAACTACACAGAAGCAGTTACCAGTGTACATTTACAGTGGTCACACTTGGCATTGGAATTACCTTCATGTTAGAAGTGAAAGACACCTTGTTACAGGGCCAAAGGGCATTGGGTATAGACAGGTTTTAAGGCACATGAATGGTAATATGTGAAAACAAGTATATATTTATTCTAAATTATTAAACCAATTTTAGATTATGTCTGCTCACATATATTTTTGACATGCATTAATCAAATCCAGAAAAAATATGCAAGTTCCCACAAATTTTAACTTCCCTTACTATATGTATATATATTAGGGAATTGGATTTATCTTTTTAGTCATCCGTAGCATAATATTTTTTTTTTCTATCATCAGTTTTGATTCTATATTTATAA
Source organism: Dicaeum eximium (assembly GCA_013396995.1). Classification (NCBI taxonomy): domain Eukaryota; kingdom Metazoa; phylum Chordata; class Aves; order Passeriformes; family Dicaeidae; genus Dicaeum; species Dicaeum eximium. The sequence goes on from VWZP01007085.1 coordinate 186,755, forward strand.
TTCTTTTATATTTTAATCTATAGGATGCATTAAAAATATGTCATTAATTTACACTTCCTGAAACGACAAAAAATATACAGATTAGGAAAACCCCCTTTTTTTTAATTGTAAAAATCAAGCTCAAATCCACTACAAAGTAAAGGACTCTGTTGTCTTGACAATGGTTTAGAAATCTTTCAAAAAAAGAAAGAATTTAAATACCTGTAAATAAACTTCATTTTCCCCCATGAATGGGGACTAAGCTCAAGCAACAACAGACAAACACATTATATTTTTTTGGTGCAGCTTTATATAAGCATTTTCATATTCATCATATTCCTTCTACTCTCTTTGTCCTTTTCTGGTTGTCATTGTGGAATTAGAGCTGACATTCTGACTGCCACATGCAAAACATACATTTTCCAAGTGTGCAAGTGGAAGCCAGATCCATGGGGTGGCCATGATAACTGCCTTACCTGCAGTAACTTAATTGTGACTTAAAATATCATTATTCAAACCAAGTAAAAAGGATTTGTAGGATCTTCACTCACAGTAAATTCTTAAGCTACTTCATGTTGTTTATTGGTACAGAAATGAGGCACATAATTATTCTCCAAAAGTCAATCCTTCTGACAAACTTGAGCTCTAGAAAATTCTTCAGTTATTTAACACATGGAATATGCTATTCTGCTTCTCAGACTACTCTCTCTTACAAGGGCTCACAACTGAAAAATTATAGCTTGGTTAGAAACAAAGCATGGATGAAGCAGAAAACAAAATATGAAGCATGAAATGGAAATGTCAGCTGGAAACTACCAACCATCTCTTAGCATTGCTTGTGTTTAAATAGAAAGAGATATTTGGCAATTAGTATGTCACAGTCTGTCATTTTATTTGTGGCTCCATAACTGTACTTTCTGTCTTCAGAGTAGAAGTTGTTAATTCTCTTTTATTTTACATGTCTCTGTTTACGTCAGATACAGTTTGTTATTCTATCAAAGTATTGGAATGCAAATTGGTGAGAAATTATGTGTGATCATTTCAAATTGATTATAATACATATCCTGCTAGTCTCACTTTAAAAAAATGAAAGAAGTAGGAGTTCAAAGCCGTGCTAATCACTTTTTTATCCAAATGGTTGTCAATGTTTCTATATTAAAGACTTCAAAACACTCTCATAACATAAAGAATTTTCTAGAAAGCACTTCTGAAAAGTTGTAGTTCTTCTGGCCCAAGAGACAAGAGGGGAAGAAGAAAGGGAGAAAAGCCAAGCCAAGGCAATGGAAGGCACAGAAGAAAGATGAAGTCCTGTATTTCTGAACAGAAGGATCTAATACAAATCTTGATGAAAAGTATGCAGTCAGAACTAGTAAGTTTATCATGTCTTGCTTCAAGTGAAAGTAGCAGTAATTTCTGTGCCAAACAACATCTAGAAAATACTGTTATACTATTCTTAGAATCATTCTTATTGCTTTTAATTTATGCACTTTTGAAGATCAGAGATTAATAGGACATTCTGGGTTTGAGTAAATTAAGATTCAAATTCTTTTTCATTCAATCATTTTCCATGACACCAGGAATTTATTTCAAAGACAGCTATTCAGGAAGAATTCAAAGCTTGACTACAACTTCAGATATCTAGAACCAAACTGTAAAACTTTAAGTAGTGACCAATCTTGAAGGTACTTGGGTTTTAGTAATAGCAGGTCCCTGGACTGAGCACTAAGAATCTGGAGGCATGATTCCTTGGAAGGAAGTTTGACCATTTAAAAATAAATTCCTTCTGTAGTCATCAGGGGCCAAGAGAAGAGAAGAATTCAAGTTGTAAAGGTGTCTGTTTTGATATATATTTGAGGGTGCCATTTCTATTAATTTTTAAGTTTATATATATTTTTTGACACTGAAAATGAAGAGGACTGAAGTAATGTTGAAAGCAGGATGCATCACACTTCTTTTGCTCAGAATTCCCCCCACCACACACATACAAAGATCAACAATGTATTGAAAACAAAGTGCATGTTGAAAAAAACCCGAAACAAAGAAATTTTCCCATTTTTCACTAGGTACACTATAGATTAGTTAACAGATTTACTGAGAAATCGTTTTGCTCCTTGAATGCTTTTCAATCTTTTTTTCTTCCTTAGAATAGCTCATTCATCATTACCTTTCACTGCTATGGGGCTTTCAAGCTGACCAATAAAGACATTCAGCTAAAAGAAATCAGAGCATCATAAAATCTTGAGCTTGGGTTGTAAGGGACTTTAAATATCATCTAGTTCCAATCCCCCTGCCATGAGCAGGGGCATCTTCCACTAGACCTGGATACTCAAAACCCCATTCAACCTGGCCTTGAAAACTTCCAAGGATGATGCATTCACAATCTCTCTGGACAGCACCACAACCCTCATAGTAAAAAGTTTCTTCATAATATTGAATCCAAACAATTAAATATTTTTTCTGTTTCTTACAACATTTAGTCAGATAATTATTGTTTGTGTTTACATATTATGAGATTGTGAAAACCCTGCATTTGTTTAGGGAAGTTATAGCAAAGGTAATCTGTCTTTCCTCATTCATTTGAAAATTCGAATTTTCCAAAATCTAAGAAGAAGTTACCACAAGAGTGATCTTTATAATTCTATTTTACTGTGCCTCTAAAAGATCTTTTAATGCATTCTCTTTCTCTTTTATATCACCTATACATTTTTTTATGAGTGCCCATAGTGAATCCTGAATGTCAGAACTGTCAAATCTTTGATATCCACTACCAGATTATTTCTACACTGTCAAAAATTTTCTATATGACTTCTCTTTGTCATATGTGGCTTGAAGAAAATGGAAGAGACACAACAGAAACTGGAGGACAGCACAGGGATGTGCATCTGATCTACCCTAAACAAATTGGTGTCCTTTTTCTTTTCCACATCCACAAACATTACCTGAACAGAAGCCGGATTCTGTGTTGGTCTATCTCAGCATGGGCACAAGATAAACTCACAAACAAGCACATGAACTTCTCAGATCTCCCTTCAACTTTCAGGCATGTGGACTGTCTTTGCTTTTCTTCATTTGTTTTTCATTCATTTTGTGAAAGTGGCCATAAATTTTTATTATTTAAATCTTCATTATTTAAATTTTTTTTCTTTCAAATGGATCATCACAAGTACAATCTGCAGCCTTAAGCCAAATATTATATTTATTGTCCACTTATGAGTATGACGAAATACTAAAAGCAGAGTAAAGCTAAAAGCAGAGTCTAGCTAATGGCTAGGGATAAAAAAAATAAATCTAACCAGACAGCATTTGAAAGTGTGTTTAAAAGTGCTAGATATTAAATTCTCATAATAATATGAGATTCAATAACTGAGTCAAAAGATTCAGTATGAACAGCAGAAAGGATTCTTTTTCCTCAAAATACAGGTAAATGGAGATATTCCATAGCATAAGGATAAAACATTTATGTAATAAAATACTCATGTATGTTAATATATCATTATTGCAATTAAGCTTAGCATTGTAGAACAACAATAAAATTGTTGAATCACTGAATGAATCAGTTCACAGAGATGCTTCAGTCAGCAGTGCTTGGAGACAAATGATTAATACTGGATGCAGTGTCTCTTGAAGGAAGAATTTAGCCACTAATGGTCATTACCATCCATTTTCACTATATATACCACTTCAAACACCCAACAGAGAAACTGGTTAAATATGACATTTTAAAAACCCCCATTCACTTTATCTAAATTCAGCATAGATTTTTTTTTCCCCATGGGAAATAAGTAAATTTTATTTTTGGCAGACAAAACTGTCCTCCCTCTGATTTAGAAAGCCAATGAAGACAACTTAAATACGAATATGTCACAGCCAAGGAGGAATAAAACTCCACTATTTAACAGAATTGTAAATATTTCTGCCTTTACGTGCAATTTGTGCATATACAGCAAGCAATACCCTCTAGTAATTTTATCAAAATGGCCTAAAATAAATGTACTGGGTCTGCTGACATTTTTCCAGATCAAATGAATTAGTTCTGTACCCACCTGATTACAGTATGTATACATACATAGAAAAACAATGAAAAATTATTTTCCCTATTTTATGCTTTGGATTGTTAACATCTGGCTAAATAAGAGGCCTGATTTTTCATAGAATTTAAACTTAATAAATTATTTTGGTCTTACAATTAAGATAAGGTGATGACCCACCCTTTAAGAGTGGGTCGTCACATATAATGTTAAGATAGATAAATAGATAGGGTATAGCTAAACACTGATTTTTCAAGTTGTCTGTTAGGAATTACTTTCTGATGTGTGAAGATTTCCTGTGAAGCAGAAATCATGGTAACTCTCTTGTAGGCCTGAGAAATTAGACTGAGTTAGTCTTCTCCTTTGGTGCTAAATAAGAATTTGAGAAGAGCAAGCTTTTACATCCAGGTGGAAATCTTCTTAGCTGATGGTTTTGTTGCTGTTTTCTTAATTCTTTGAAGGCATTTATTCTATGTTTCCTTTAGTTTCTTTGAGCTTTGTTCTAAAAAAAATGGCATCATCTAGTCAGAGTACAGACAATACATGATTACAAGAAAATAATTATAAATGAATTTCTAAATTTAAACCTTTAAAATTTTTCATTCTAAATCAGATTATTTTAGGTTAAATGCCACTTCTTATGTCAGGGAATCATGTAACTTCACCTATATTTTTTTGGTTATTAAAACATAAGCCTCTCAAGAATTATTTCAAATGAAAGACTATTTTATCACAATATTACAGAAACAAAATGATCAGTACGCAAAATCTAGTACAGCTATAATATGTTTAATTATAATAGATTTATGTAAAATGTATTTCAGTTATCACAAATTTCCTAGTGTTCCTGGTCAACTTCATTCTGTTAATATTTCAAAGGGATGTACATGTACCATTTTTAGAGCCATTATACTTCCTAAAGTTTTAATAAGCTCCGCATAAGGAGAAGCCAAGTTTTTATCTTGAAAACAGAATAGAATACACCCAGTCATCATAGATGAAGTATAGTTACTTGCTTCAAGGACTACTGACATGGTTGTGCTGTTTGGGTTTTTTTCTTTTAAAAGGTGGAAGAATATATTGCCAATTATGAAATGGCATCAATTATGTTGTGGAAATAAAAATGAGTGTAAAAACCCCAATTTTTGCTCTACCATTTAGCTTAGAGAACTTGTCCATGATCTATTCAAAAAGATAGAAGGTAATTTCTAGCTCAGAAGAAAGCTCTCTAACCTCCAGACAACAAGGAGGATGGGAGAAAGGAGAAGTAGTTCATTTCACCTGACTGTTATACAGATGATCAAAAAATGGGGACATAATAACATTCACAGAAACAGAATAGATTTGAAAAGGAGGTTATTTTCTCTTTTAGTGGTGATCAACTTACAGAGAAGAATTTCATACCTATATGACTTCTCATTTATTTTATTTTTGGCAGAGAGTAGCCAAATCAAATCCTTAAATTGTGCAGTGTAGTTATTATGATTTTTTCTATTTCCCTGCCCTGACACCCCCACACCCCCTGCTCTCTCACCCCCCAGCCACTCTACCTCAGCCCCCCGCCAGCCTTAAGTAAGTAACAAAAATGTTACTATAAAGCTCTCTATACTAGGATGAAATATGCAGGGGGCAAGAACAGTGCTGCAACAACAGGAACTATTTTGTAACACTGGATCAGATACGAAAAATTTAAAACTGAGAGCGAAATTCTCTGAAATCATATTAATTTGGATTTGTGAAAGACATTACTTCTGCTGACTTCATGGGTCATCCTAAACCTTGCAAAATCAATGGTTTTTCAGCTGAGTTCAAAGATCATAGGATATCTTCTTGGAACTTCAAAGATGATGAAGTGTCATAGCCCCAAGCAAAGAAATATTACTAAGAAATATTAATAGTGTGTTTATATATGTGAAATATCGTGTCATGTTAGCACACTCAAAACATAGTGGATAAAGTCCTGCTGCTACTTCACCCATATTGTAAGTTAACTAAGAAGAAACCAAAGCACTTTTTCTGGATCAGGAAAATCACCAGAAAACTGACTAGATCAGCACAGGCTTTGGAATATTACCCACTCCTGTCTTATACTGTCTTATATAGGTACCAAAATCATTACAAGAGGAAAACCAAGGTCACTCAAGTGAAATTTCAAGGCCCTGGGAAGAAATTTTTTTTTTTTAATAGATAATAGTAAGTTGTTAATGATGTGAGAAAAAGGCTGACAAACGTAGCACCTGCAAGTAGCTAAACATCTGGATAGTTAGGATGTTGTAATTAAACAGCTTTTTTATTTACTTTCTCTTTGTTCTTAGTGGCATAGAACATGAAAATTAAAGCTGTAATATTTTATAGATTCACATATCTTTTATAACATTTCATAGCTTTAATTTCTTGATTTCTGCTTAGTTCTGTTTTCAAATGGACACATTATCTCTCACTATTTTTCAGTTGAAATAATTTCAGTTTTGCTGTGGATATCAGATACCTGCATTATTAATTAAGAAAATCATTAATAATTTAGCTTGTAAGTTGCAGGGGATAAAAAAAGCTCAATTCACTCGGCTTGAAAGAAATCAGGATAGAAGTGGTCTATCGATTCATTAACAATATGCAATTAACCGGCAGTCACTGAAGTCATTCAGGATCAATATCCTAAAAACGTTTCCACAACTCCTTGTAGAATTTCTAATCCCCAACCCAACAGAACAAACCCACTTCTCCCTGTTTTTTTGTGCATCCCTGATGATCTCTACCCCCTGACTAATGTACTTGTGACAGAAACCTGCGGTGCCAGACACGTACACCCGAAATGTGGGTCCCCATGTGACGCCCCGCTACCTGAAGTGCAGCTGCTCGCTGCAGCTTTCAGCAAAGCTGCTGTGCCCAACCTGAACAGGAGTTGAAGTGTCACAGGGTGATTTCTGGCAGCAACAAAACAGGTTTGACTGCTAGTCAGACACCCTCTTCTCTGAGTGTCTCCTGTGGGCTTCAGAAACAAAGCTTGAAAATATGTGGGAAATACTGGGATCTCTAAGTGACTCCAGTAACCTCTGTCTTGGCAGCTTTTTTGTCCCTTAAGTCCTTATTTTTTCCTCATTGATTGTTAGAGAATTCTGGTTGATTAGCACTACTTTTGATCAAACAAATCCTACTAGCATAAATTTTCCTAAAGTGTTATGTTTTTGTGCTTTAGAAGGACAAGACTTTGAAGTTTCAGATCTCTTCTAAATACCCAGCCAGAGTGGGAATAGAAACAATACCTTGTGGAGCACTGCATGTTGCACAGTAAGTAGAGAGAGATTTATAAACATGTTGTTTCTGTTGTGATGAAAAAAAATCTTTGTCACTTTGTAAATATAATAAAAGAATGCTTATATTTGCAAAATTTTTTCTCCTTCGTCTGGCTATTCTGAATTTTAATTTAAATACGTAAAGTTGTTTAGTTGTTTGGTTACTAAGACCAAATTTGCACCCTAATTCTGAAAGATAGATTTTATCACTTATTGACTTCTATCACTTCCTCTTCCCTGGCAAAACAAAGTAATGATCCAAAGTTTGAGCACTACTGGCTACATTTGTACCTGTGAGAGTGATTACTTTTCCTCAGGTGAAATGGTGCAGAAGACCTACATACCACAGAGTGTAGATCCTATGAAATATCTCTGTGACGCAGAAATTAAAATGAGTTCTCTTGTACCCTAAAAAATAAATCTTTATTTTATGTGAGACTATGGATTTTGATTCTTTATGTGCTGTTAAGCATGTGTATTTAATACAGCCAGGACAGTTCTGGATTGACTATGTAGGGTGGATAAGGAACTGATCCCTATAGAGCTCTGCCTATACACTGGCTTGAATCCTGACAGGGATCTTATACCCTGTACACCTTGGCCTGACAGCCTGCTGCCAGCTGCTGACTGAACCTTACTAGCACCAGATCTGCTCTGCTCTTGTTCAGGAAGATCTGTGGATCTGTGTCTGTCACTGAGGGCATTGCCTTGCCCTTGGTCCCCAGCTCTCCCTCTCTTCAGGAGCAGCCCATTATTTCTGCTCCCTGACTATCCTGACACAAAAAGGCAGGCAAGTCCCTGACTGCCACAAAAGGATTTGCAAGTGTGAAGGTTGCACTGTGAAGACAGATCACAACCAGTGTTTACTAGAACATCTTATAATGATTAAGCTCCTATTCTTTTTTTTGAGCTGCTGTTGTTTATAGAAACAACTTTACACAGTAACTCTGACTGCTTCACAGCTCAGATCCCCTCTCACACATAGGAATGTGCCTGGATCATCATCTGAGAACCATACCCCACCAGTTTACTCAGGTGCCAAGGGTCACAAAGATGTGCCACTAGTTTCTTACTAAGTGGTTGGAAAATACCTCTATGAGCCCTATGTTTTACCAGACATATATATGGGAACCTGTAATCTCTGTCTGCAGAGGCAACATGTAGAGCTGTTGCCTCTTGGATGTAGTTAGAACTATAGAATATTTTACTGAAGTAGATGTTAGTGGCCTTGAACACGTTCAGGTGCTTCTGCCCCTTTGACTTTGTCAGTTCTTGCAGCTTCAAAAAGACTGACAGTTTCTGGAGCTATTCAGTTCCTGGGAGACATTCCGAAATTATCCCTCAGCACTACATATATATATATATTTTTTTTTTTTTCCAGTCTGCTCATTTTTGGTAACTCTTTCTCTGTATGCATACAGAAGCACACAGATTTTCACCTAATGGACCTAGCTAACAGAATTTTCTTTGGTATGTGGACACATGATATCAGTGCCTGTACAACTGACATCCAATCAGTCATGATTCATCCATCATGAAAAAAAAACCAAAATAAATGGAAAGAAAAGCTAAACATCTTGGACATGTCTGATGATCAAAGAAAACATCTCTGTATCTAGGATACTTATTTTTCTTTTTTTTTTCAAGCACTTGAATTAAAAGAGAATATTATTCTTATAAAGCTTGAAAGGTCAGAGACAGACTTGATGCTTCAATGCTTCTCTGACAAATATGACCTCCTCGGGGCAGGGTTTAACTTTTGGAAAATACTTACATTCTTTTATTAGTAAAATCATCATTCTTTTTACAGTGTGTTTGTGGTCCACCCCTTTCATCTCACTGTTGGCTGATTTCTTTTTCTAAGAAAAAGAAACTGTTGGCTGATTCTTTTTCTAAGCAGCTCTGATATTCCCCATTTCCTGCCCAGCTATGAGAAAAACAGATTAGACAAAGCTTTCAGTGTAGGATCTTGAATATTTTTTATTTCCAACTTTGTAGTCATGCCTAGCTGAGCTACTGTTTCAGCATCATTAAGACTGAATGTAAATGGATATATGATACAGTAATGAACAAATGAAATGTTTCTTCCTAGGAAGTGTTAAACTTTATAATATAATATATTTTGGAAGTATCTGCATTACTTAAGACGTGTTCTTCCATTATACATTTATAGAAGTAAAATTTATTGAAGACAGAGTATCTGCAGGATCTAAATAAAAATTAAATAAACCCCTTCAAAAATTAATTAACAGATTGGGCAAATGTCTCTACACCCCCTGAAAAGAAAAGGAGTTTTTGTTGTTGTTGTTTTAACTTTTAGTGCTCATATTATTACCATTCTGTTTTCTGGTGTGTATCATGAGAAGGAGGACCATATGAATAAGATAAGAGAAGTGTCAGGAATATTATTTTGTTCCTATAGACTATGCAGTGAGCATACAGAAAACATCCTATTTCATTAAATTAATGGAATTAATTTTTAAATTAACTAATTAATTTTTTCCCACTTTATTCTTTCCACAGCCGAGAGTCAGATCCATCTATTCCTTTGCAATGCCCAGAAATTATACTTTTATTGCAACAATTTTCCTGATAGACAGTTAAACATTTTCCATATTGTTTTTCATCCTGGATAATTTGATCACTGTGGGGCATGTTGTGCAGAATTTTACGAGAATGGAACACAGAAATTTACATGACTGATTATTTTGACTGAAAAACTCTTAAGAAGAAATAAGACACAGAAAAAAATATTCCCTGTTTGTTTATCAAAGGACAGTGAAGCAAATAGAAAAGGAACAATTTATGCACTTTGGTGCATATCCCTTCCTTGGATACTTTTGGTCACACTGAGGTGAGGCTGAATCAGTGCCCACAGCTTACTCAGTTTTGTGTGGCAGGTAGGACATAGCAGGGGGTGAAATGAATTCATCTTTCTGTCTTCAAGTGAACTAAAAGCAATTTTATTCTTCCCATGTGGTCACTTGAGGTGCTTGTCATGTTCAAGCTAATGATACCAGGCACCCTCAGGTTGTTTAAGTATTCATGAAGTAATTAAATTCTCATTAACATATAAATAAAAGAAAACTGAAAACAAGTTTAGGAGGCACCTAACATCTGTTCTAATGCTTTTAAGTATTAAAATGTACCACATACAGAAGGAAAAGTGCATTCTGTCCAGACAAGTATTTTGCATAGATTATTTATAGAAACTGTAATTAAACTGATTTGGCATATTAAGTAAAATTAACAGCAAAGCATTATTTAGATAGTTCAGTGTCTCTGACACTTAAATAATAAATTTAAAATAGGAAAGAGAGAAGTAAAATTAATTTTTGTTTGTTCTGAGATCCAGATAAAATGACAAGAACAACTGAAAATTTATTCCTTTAGAATTAGAGAAATATAAAATCTCTCACTGCAAGCATACTTCCAGATGTTCTTTCAAAATACATTGATTTTTAATAATAAAATGCTACTGGCATTTAAAAAAAACAACAATTCCACAAAATCACTTATAAGTTTAGTATTATGTTTCTTTAAATTTAATTTAATGCACAATTTTGTCATACAACTTGAGACTTCAGACATAACCTTATCCTCTAAAACAAAGTTTTCCTTCTAATATTAAGCAGTTTACTTCTTTGGATAGTTTTTGCCAAGAAACTATCAGAGAAAATGTGTTCTACCTATTAACAAAATGTGTGCCCTGTGTTCTATACCATGTCACTGCAGTTGACTGTATGGTAGAAATAGCTAACAAAATTAAATAATCTTTACCCATAGTTTGAGATTGATAGGCTGAAAAATAGCAAAAGAGATAGAAAAATCTGATAGAAGAATCCTCAGAATCTATTAAAATACCCACTTCATCAAACAGAGACAGCTCTGGAAGAATGCATTTCTGAGAAGTAAATATTTCAAATATATCTTTCAATGGAAATATACTGAACTGATTGTGTTCTTTTCTGTTTGTAGCAACCCCTGTCTTGTTTTTCATCACAATCTATATTAAAAATGTATTCTGTACCAGTCTAATTTCACTGTGGTCTTATTGACTTAGCACAAAGTGCATAAGATACACACTTATATTTTCCTTACTTTTAACAGAGTGGAATGTATAACCAGAGAAATTTCACATTCTTTTACTGTTTATGTTATATTGTTCATTTCAAAAAGCAGTATTTCATGCCTTATTCCTTGCCTTATTTCATGCCTTTCTCCTTGCTGTGATGCCTACAGAGGGAAACGTATGCCAGTTATGCAATGTGTTTGGTGCACGCTGAAAAGGATATATTGCAAAAGAGGGCACATAGACCTTCCTGAAATAAAAAGATAAACGTACTTTTTTTTTTTCTGGTTTTAACTGTGGCAGACAAAGCCCAAGTAATTTAAAAATAGCTGCAGTGAGTTATCATTATAGACACAAACAGCTATTTCTCTTTTTATAAAGAGTGCTATTCATTACCAGTTACAACATTTGCAAGCAACACATGAAAATATTCTCCTCTTTGTTTGGTTCAAAACCTGTTATGAACTCATATCAGTACCCGTCAGCTGTTATGATTAGCAGAGCATAATATTTTCTTAGGCATTATAGCAGTGAAAGGAAACTATGTACTATTACAACTTAGAAAAAAAAAAATGGTCTAAAACCCATACAGCAATGAAGACACTAGCTGAAGCCTGGATAATTGCAATCTTATACTGGTAAAAGCTCATGAAAATTTGATTCAGTAACTCATGAAACAGGAACTGAGTCTTGGTTCTTACATGCCTACAGGACAAGGAAATTAAACATTACAAGGCTTGCTTGAGAGAATGTCTGCCCCAGAGCAATTATCTGTGCTTACCTTGGAATCCCAACTGATCTTAGATTATCTCACAAAACACATGAGAGAAATATGCCAATACAAACTCTAATCCTTTTATGAACCTGAAATAGGCAGCAAACTCTTGAAGTCTCTATGAATATAAAGCATCAATATTGGTATAATCTCTTTAATGTGGGGATGGGTAGTGAGCATGCACTTTCATGCAGAACTAGTTCTAAATAAGAGTTCATCTTTTATTACTATTAGTCAAAGCACTATTTTAGAAATCTTCATGTATAGATTTTAATTGAAGACAAAACAGTTCTGGATCCAGGGTTGAATTGTGGCGGAGAAAAGATGGTAGAATCAATAGCTGTTGACCACGTTGGGTATATTTCATAAAATGCTACCAGTATTTGTAAATAAAGACATATTGGTATATATAAAAAATGGTCTAGCCATACTGCTGTCAGGAAACAAAACCGAGCCTAGAGAATTTACAACTCTCTCTGGAAAAGGATGCTCTCAGTTGTTTCCTATTTAACACTCATCTGTCTCTTTTGTGCATATTCTGCTGCCAGACACAGTTACATTGAACATTACACTGACCAAAAGTGTAGTCATCAGTAGATCAAACTGATTTTTCAATTGTACATGTACTTTGCTAAATTAGAAAAACAAACTTCAATGATTCCCTTCATCATCTACACTGTACTTGTATACTCACACACTGGCTGTATTCCTGACAACTGCAAATTTCTCTGAGGTACATGATTTCCAGTGAAATAGCTTTATGCATGTGAATGAAACGACTCCACCCCACTTCTTCAAGGTCATGACAATATTTTTTGTTGCTGAAATTATGCAATTGGTTTATTGCATACGGAGCAAGGTGTCAGGATATAGAAAGCTTTCAACTTTTCTCTGCAAGAAAGAACTTTAGACAAATTTTAAGGATACTATGTTCACATAAACAGTAGTCTTCATTTTTTTCAAGCAGAAATCATGCAGATATCAAATGCTGAAATATATTGGAGAATAGGAGTTTAACTCAATGAGTTAAGGTGTCATAAACCAAGGCAGGGTTAGAGCTCAGCATTCTGGATTGCTGCTATGACCTTGGTGACCTTAAGCTTCTGTGTCTCCATTTGACCACAATTGAAGAACCTTTTTCCAGTGCACCTTGTTGATTCCTTATCAGTGGCATCACTGCTTTACCCATCTGGTTTCATTTTTGACTCTCATCTCACCTTCCTTCATGGAACAGGCTGCCCTTGCTGCTCTCTCATGAGACTCCTCTTCTCACTGTGTGCAATCCATAACAAGGGTCATTGTTTGCCCAGTTTGTGGTAGGGAATACACATTTCCTTTCCACTACACCAGAGAATCTTTTTACTTTCTTATCATGGCTTTAGTAGTCCCTTGTAACTTGCAGTAGAGTGCCTAAACCAAGCCCCTGATGCTGGGATCAAATGGATGAAAACTTATACATTGAGAAAATATAATATATTAATTACTTAGGGTTTTGGAGAGATAGTATTTTTAAAACAAAATAAACCTGTAAGCAAGATAATTCTTCCTGAAAGAAGTCGCTTTTCACTTACAGAATATATAAGTCAATCAATCAAAGCCAAAACATGTAGGTCATGTTGTTGTCCACATTAGTGATATAAAAAAACCCCCTAACACTCAAAATAAATGTGAGATAATAGAAATCAGTGGAGCAGATTCGCAAAAAAGTGGTTTATTTTATGTAACAAATGAATTTTTCACCACTTGCCAAAGGCAAATCTGGTATTGAAATCTTCAAGACAAGACTGGGTGCATTCTTGAAAGGGATTTTTAGCTCAAATACAAAGTGTGAAGATAAATATTAGAGCGATTCTATGACCTACACTATAAAGGTAATCAGAATAAATGATTTAATAATCCCTTCTGGCATTAGAAGTGGTTCATTTGTCATCATCTGCAAAACCAGACCCTTCATAAATTATTTCTGAATTTTAAGAAAGTACTAGATAATTAAATAAGTGCATAAGATAATTAAACAGTATCAGGTAATCTGATGAAGTCTTCTCTCCATTCTGCTTACAAAGATCTAGGATATCAGACTTTCTCACAATTTCAAATATACTGTTGGTATTTCTCTGATCATGAAAGAAAGGACAAAGATCATATATTCAATACTTTTTCAAGTGATTAATGGATTTCACTACTGGAACACTTCTCATAAATGTTCTTCTTCATTAACCTAACAAGTCACTGCAGAATAAAAGAAGCCAATTTAAAAAACAAAAAATTGTTCACTTACAGACACTTGCCTAATTTCTCCAGTTTCTCCAAAGCTCTAGAAAATATTACAGTATATGATCAGTTAGACAGCTATTGTATATAACGGGATCCTGTAAGATTTATAACCAAAATAGCCCATAAAGCATAGCATAAATTCAAGGAATTATAACAACAAAATTAGCAAACCTTAGAGGAACTGTACTTTGGATTTATTTTTTTTAGGTTGTTACTTTTATCAGAAGAGTAGAAGAAAAAAAAACCAGAATTAGTAAGAATAAAAATATCTTTATCTATATGTTTTTTTATAATTATTTGAGAATATTCTATTCTATTAATAGATTTATTAGCATTCATTCCCAAGTCTCTAGCATAACACAGACTAGTCCTAAAGAGTGAGGTACATAGAAGTAAGGCAAGCATGAGAGAAGCATCTTTGTGATGTATATAATTCTCAAAGAAACCAACCAAAAATAAAAGGCAAGAGTGGTACAAAATTGGACAGAAATTAATACATCCTGTTCACTCTTAATAATGGAATTGGTAGCAAATCTAGTCTACACCTTAAGCACATAAATGAAGGAGAAAAAAATTACATGAAAAATTTTGTTTAGTTAAGATCACAGAAACAAAATAATCTTTTAAAAATGTACTTCTTGTTAATTACTTCCAGTGTGGTAAAAGAGTGGCAAATAACTTTTCTACCAAGAATTTGGCAATTTAAATTAATTTTCTTTAGTTACTGTTTGTGATCTTTATTATTCCTTTTTCTGATGTAGTTGGTCTAGAAATATTCTTTAAAAAATTTAATAAAACATTTCTTTTTACATTGTGCCTAAGTATTCAAATAATCGAATGGAAGTTTTAGGATATTTTAAGGAAAAAAAAATCCTTTAACTTTTGAGTATAAATTATATTTGTTAAAGCCAAACATTCGTTTCCTCACTTTTCTTAGGAAAAATAGGTTGATCAACCCTGTTTAACTGAACCTTTCATATTACAAAAGTCCCCACTTTCCATGGAGGACCCAGTCAGTCGAAGTACAGGGACAACACATACTGTCTTTGAAGGTTGCTCAGTTTAGAGGTTTAAAAAGGTACGAAGAGTCTGCTAAAAGCAAACAAACCCATTCTAGGACTATTCACTGCTTTGTGGCTTCTGGGTGGTTGTGGGAGGTAGTATGGGTTTTATGACTATTAAACAGACTTTTTGTATATATGACATGGATCTATATCCCCTGGTATGGATTTTAGAGACAAGTGGATAGATCTTTATTAAGAATGATTTTGGTATACGTTTATTACGCTATTTTATTTGCACTTGGTATTATTATTTTCATGTGAATACTTTGGCTATATTGGATTTGTGCTACAGGGATATACATTGTCATCTAACAATCTACTAGAACATGTCACTGACTCTTGTAAAGAGATTTTTATCTCCCAAATGTGACAAGAGTGATTTCACTGTTTACCTGTTTTTTAGGCCAGACCATTAGGTAGAGTTAGAAATCCCACATTTTGCTGGTACAAATAATTCCTTTTCTATAGACACTTACTTTCTAAAACTTGTTTCCAAATTAATTCTTCAGAATTACAAAATTACTGAGGTTATTGATACATAGATTCAACTTTTGATTAAAAAATAAAAGGATTTATTGAAAACACATACAAATAGCTACTGAGCACTCTGACAGTAACAGAAGAGAAAGTATAAGACTAATTTCCCTATTCTGTTGGAGGTTATTTTTAGTTACACTAACAAGCACCTTTACTGTCAGTCTCATCTACAGAGTTAGAGCAAAATGTTAGTATGCATTTATCAATCACGGATTTGATGCATTTCTAGGGGACCAAAGTAAAGACGAAAAGGAGACTGAAGGGTAGTTGTTTCACATAAGGAAAGAATCAGGTCATGTTCCCAACAAGGTGCTATGAAACAGAGGTTTCAGAAAATGTGTGCCAACATAAAATTCACTGCAGTCATAACTGATATGTTTATTTTAGCAATTGTGAATGGTAAAGACCACAATATCTGTTCACTCACTTAAAAAACAAACAAAAAACCCCCCAAAACCAACCTAACAAACAAAAAAATACAAACCCCACATTTTAATTTGTACTTCTATTTATGCCATTCCCAGGAATTCATTCTACCAGCACCTCAGAAGCAATCAACTGTCTCTAGACTTTATTACTTCAATATATCACATGCATTCTGGATGCTTGATTCTTTTCTTCTTCTTACCTCTGGATGGATAAAATTGTAATCAAATGCTGCAGTTATTTATTCCTAATAGGATTTAGCTATTTATAGTTTGTTCCTTCAGTTTCGCTTCACCTGCTGTATACCATCAATTAAAGCAAGCATTATAGAAATTGGAAAACTCAACCAACAGATTCTTTTTTTCTTTTTTTTAATGATGTACTATGCTGCCTAAATGAACTATAAACTGTTCAGCACAGACATATTTAAGTTTCACTTGTTGCAATTAGAAACTTCTGTAATCTTATCAAAGCACTGATCACATGTGTGTTAACTTGCCACAGCACTGACAAGAAGTGAAAGTGTATAATCTAGTACTTAAATAATATATTAGGGAGAGAAATTATGTGAATTTAAATTCTCTTGGAGCAAAGAGTTTAGAATGAATGAATGCTGCAACCTGGATGTATATACTACATCTGTCAAATATTCAGTAGCACAGAAGGGTCATTTATAAAATTAACACTAATGGTAGTAGGTAAGTTTTTTGAAAAACAAAATTTATGTTTTCCTTTAGGAAAAAATAGATTATATACAACAGCAAAAAAGGATATTTGTCTCCTATTCTGATAGTAATAAATTCTCCCTCACTGATAGTTTATACCACTATTCTTGCATCTTTTATGTTTTGAACAGAACACAACAGGCATTTACTGAAATAAATTAAGCTGTATTTTCATGGCATGACCCTTCTCTGGCATTCTGGAGAGGAAAGAGTCAACAATATATGATAAAATTAATGATTTAACAAAGAGAGTTTTAAATGAATAGAGTAGATATAATTATTTCTATAGCTCATAAAATATTGGTTTTTAATAAGTTCATTTTTGCAGAACGGGTGTAACAATCCCCCTGTTTACCTTGCTTTATATGCAGTCTTTAAAAGGCCTTTTGTATCTCTCTCCTCTTTTTCCAGGAAAATTTAAAATGTCTTATGTTTGCAGAAGGTTATGAGTATTATATAATATTAAACCCCTCAGGCTGTAGGAATTTTTTTTCCCTGTGAAAGAGCATTCTTATTTTGCTGAAATATAAAACATGAAGAAAACTTGAGACGCTAATCATATAAAAATCTTGTTTAATCACACTAGTAAACCATAAAAACGGTGTAAACTTATTGTCACTTAAGTTCCTCAAGAAAACAATTGTCAGATATGGTGGCAGGAATGTCAGCTTCTAGACCAGATTACTCAGGGCCCACCCAACCTGGCCTTGAACACCTCTGGGCTTGGGGCATCCACAGCTTCTCTGAGAAACCCACTTTGTTTTTTATTCATTTAAAATCATTCCTCCTTGCCCTATCACTGCTCATACAAAAAGTCACTCTTTACCTTTATTCTATAAGCTCTTTTTAGGTTTTGTAAGGCTGCTAGAAGGTCTCTTCAAAGCCTTCTATACTCCAGGCTGAATAACCCCAGCTTTCTCAGCCCATCTTCACAGGAGATGTGCTTCAGCTTTCTGATCATCTTCATGGCTCTTCTCTGGACCCACTCCAGCAGGTCCATGTCCCTTTGATGCTAGGGGTCCCAGGGCTGGATGCAGAACCCCAGTTGGTGTCTCACGAGGGCAGAGCAGGCAGAGGGGCAGAACCACCTCCCTCAACTGCCATGCACCCCTCTCTCGATGCTGCCCAGGACACAGTTGGCAGGTTGTTTTTTTTCTTTGTTTCCTTCTTTCCCTTTAAAACTTCCAAAGAAGAATGAAGACAAGAAGGAAGGGAAAGCAAAATGGTTGTAGGAAAGGAGGAAAAGAGGCAAGAAGGGAGGGAAACTGAAAAGAAGTCAGGGAGAGGATAACATAGTATAATCAGAATTTCCTGATGGATTGGAAAAATTCTGTATTTATCTCAGTGTCCTATTTACCAGCAGAATTTTCTGAACATTATGCTAACAGTGTGAAATCATCTGTTCATACACTTAGTGACACACATTAATTTTTCCTTGAATTTTTTTTTTTATTTTTGGGTGATTCGTTGGGAAGGGGAATATATATTTTGAAAAAAGAGGAGGAAAGTTAACACAAAATATTATATTGGTGAAGGTTTCTGTTGACACACAAACATGAGCCTTCCAGGCGTTTACATTTAAAATACATAGGAAACCAGTGTCTGATTTGCATATGTTGTAAGCATTTCACATTATTTCCCTTTCTGACTTTTCAGAAATGCACAACACCTGAAGAGAAATATTGAATTATAAATCAGTAATTTCAGCAGAATCCTAATCAGATCCTAATTTTACAAGTTCTAAATTTTTTCATTTTATATTTATAAAAAAAAATGGCTTTTTACATTTTTTTTCTATTTCCACATAAGACAGTGGAATATTATTCATTGTATAGAAATGAAAGCTACAAAGAAATAACAAGCCAAGTGCACAGAAGCCAAAGAGTCATTTCCCTGGCAAGGGAGATCATTCAAGAGCATTTGGAATAGTTCCTTCTTCCTGCTCATGTTTCTTTTTTTTTTTTTTTTTTTAAATGGTTTTCCAGTCAAAGAACAGAATGATAAGTAGCTGGCTTGAATTTTTTAAAGAGCTCTATGACAGCAACGGTGAAAGCTTTATTGCTGTGTGGCCACAATCACAAAAAAATCCTTTAGTGCTTGGCTGTAATAGAAATAGTTATTGCTACAAGATATTTTAAGCATTATTAGGTACACAGTTTAGAAATTTTACTGGAAGAAATGCCAGAGGATTGGACTCAGAGTTTGGAATTCAGGCATTGAAACAAACTGGCAGGGGCTGTGCTGTTCTACTTTCATACTGCTTTCACCAGAGTTGTCTGAGCATTTTTCATGTCCCTGTAATTTACAAAGATATAAATAGCCAAATTCAGTAAGGGATTTAAACATTTTTTTTCTAGGTCCAATATTGTGATTTAAAATTCCCATGTCACTCACTACCTAAAACTAGGATACTTACATTTCTTTTTATTACCCTTGATGGAATTAAGCTCTCCACATGTCTACAGTAGGGTTTAGTCTTGATAGGCATGAAACTGCTTAAGATCTGTCATGAAGCCGAACCCAAGGAGGACCAAAATTATCAAAAAACTCTATTT
This sequence comes from Dicaeum eximium, assembly GCA_013396995.1. NCBI lineage: Eukaryota > Metazoa > Chordata > Aves > Passeriformes > Dicaeidae > Dicaeum > Dicaeum eximium. Next base: position 206,483 of record VWZP01007085.1, read on the forward strand.
CACAAAAATGCTATAGAATACAGAATGGTTTTGACTGAAATGACCTTCAAAAATCATCTTCTTGCACCCCTTTGCCATGGGCAGGGACATTTTTCACTGTATTATGTACCTCAAACACCCAATGTGGTCTGAAACACTTGCAGTGGAAGTGGAATTGACAGCTTCTCTGGGTACTCTGTCCCAGTGTCTCCTTGCACTTATTGCAATTAATTTCTTTTTGGGTGCAATCTAAATCTACCCTCTTTCATTTCTAAACCCTTGCCTCTTGTTCTGTCACTACAGGCCCTGGTAAAACATCTCTATACAATTTTCCTACAGGCCCCTTTAGGAACTGGAAAGCTGCTATAAGGTCTGCAGCCTTTTCTTCTCCAGGGACTTTTCTTCTCCAGAGTGAACAACCCCACCACTCATCTTGTTTTCATATGAGAGGTGCTTCAGTCCTCTGGTCATTTTTGTGGCCCTTCTCTGGAGGGAGTAATCACCTCCCACAACCTTCCAGCCATGGCTCTTCTGATGCAGCCAGGACAGAGGTGGCTTTCTGGGCTGCAGGCACACATGTACAACTCTTCATCCACCAGTATTCCCAGGTGCTTCTCCTCAGGGTTGCTCTCAATCCATTCATGTCTCAGTCTGGATTGATACTGAGGATTTTTCTGCAGAATTTTTCATTTGGCCTTCTTGAACCTCATGAGGCTTGCTCAGGCTCACTTCTCAGCCAGCCAAGGTCCCTCTGGATGGCACCACTTCTCTCCAGTGTGCTGGCTGCACCCCACAACTTGATGTCATCAGCACACTTGCTGAGGAGCAAGACACTCTGTCACTGATTAATATGTTAAATAATACTTGTGCTGCTGCAGACTCATGAGAAAACTCTCATTGCTGGCTTTCACTTGGACATTGAGCCACTGACTGTAACTCCTTGGATGCAAAAATCCAGTCAATTCCATATTGATCTATTAGTCTAGCCATTTAATCCATACGTCTTTGATTTAGAGGCAGATTTATTGGAGGAGGCCTTATCAAAGAGTCTTTTTCAATCCTTGTAAATGATATCTGTAGCTATCTCCACTGATGCAGTCACTCTATTTTAGAAGGCCACTAAATTTATTAGATAAAATTTACTCCTGAAGAAACCATGTTGACTATCTCTGATCACTTCCCTGTCTTCCTTTGACATATTCCATTATCTTACTGGGCACTGAGGTGAGTCTGACTGGACTGTACTTCCCAGGAGTGTCCCTATTACCCTTTTTAAAGATGAATATTAGTAGTCCTTTTTTTCTGGTCACTGGGGACTTCTATGTGAAAATTTCATTGACACTGGAATGCATATTGACCAAAAGCTAGCTCAAATAATGGATTTAGGATTTGTTTATATTGATGAGCGAATCTAAATATAATTCATGTCCAAGCTGAGCACTTGGAATTTTTGACTTGGAGGCTTCTTTCACCAGCTTATCTTGAGCAGGACATGAGAGGAAGAGTCCTGTGTGTACCATATCCAGTTTATATTCTAATCCTCAGGAACTGTGGAATCTGCCTATAACCTGGATACTGCTTGCCTTCTGAGGCCTTTACCTTGCTGTTTGAGGTCTTGTTCTTCTCTACTGCAATTTAAAGTCAAAAAAGTTAACTTAAATCACAGGTGTTATAAGCTAGTGTAAATAAAGACCTTTGATACAGATGGCCTAGATTTCAGCAGAAGTGTACATAAAAAAAGTGTCTTGATAACTCAGTATCCTTCACAAAACCTTGTACAGCAGTGTACACTCAGTACTTCTGGGAGCATTAAGGTGCTTCACAAAGAGGATCTAAAATGGTAATAAAGATCTAGAGTCATTCAAAGTAAAATGTTAAGGACAGATCTTAATTTTAATCTTCAACACTTCATTGCTCTAATTTCAGGTTCAGCATGTCATCTTACTTAACCAAAACCAAACTAGTTTCATTTGAAACAGAAATGCTAACACTCAGAAAGAAGATAAAAGATATTACTCGATATTACTCTTTTAGAGCAGGTCCTCCCAAAGTTTCAGGAATATTTTATTGGCAAAACACAGTGTGACCCCAATTTTTATCTTATCTTGACAAATGTTTTCTCTCATTTCTGTTTTTCAAGAACATTGTATCTGCCCCTCTCAACAGTACTTTAGGTTAGGATGGATCAGATATACTCAAGAATCACATCTGCTAAAGCTGTGTATATCTACAAGAAAAAACAATTCAGGTTTTATTTTTCCAGGAAGAAAAGATCTTCATTACAGACTCTCCACGCATAGGACAGACAAATATTCAGTTTCAGCCTTGAAACCTTAAGTGTATTTGTATTTTATTCGGTGACTGTGTAATGCAGAATGCATGGACTTATATTGAAGTCTCTGCCCTTCAGATGAATAGCTTCTTTACCTTTCTCTTTTTCCATTCCTGGATGAATCTTGTTTCATTCTATTTGTCCCCATGGCAAGGCCTCAAAAAGAGAGATAAAGAACAGCCGTAAATGGTTACTGACATAACCTGAAATGTAGTTGTTAAGACATGTTATTGTGAGGTTGAAAATGGAATTTTAAACTTTTCAGATAGCAACCTTATATCCAGGGTGAATGAACTAAACACTAGAACCCATCATTCTTATCTTAAAAGGAACATGAAGACTGTATTTAGGATAGCACTTGAAGCTGTTAAGGCCAGTTGACTGGAGTTACAGCCTCTAGATGAGTCAATATAGAAAGTGACACTTCTTCCTCTACAGCTGTGGTGAGTCCCTGTTCACCATATCACTTGCTGGAATCTCAGAATGCTGAGCTGTTGTGCTTACTTCTTGCCAGATGTAATATAAGAAACCCATACACCTACCACAGGGCTCTATGATCCATTTAGAGGGGTAAGCTTTAAAAAGTTACGTGCTTGCCATCTCAGCATGTGGGGCCTCTCATCTTCTAGCAGGCCTAGTCCAAAGTAATTTACTTCCTCTGAGCAAGAAGGCTTTGCTTATCTTTTTGTGCTTTTGTCTTTTGTCTGTCTAATCATAGGCAAATTTTTATTTGATCCAGGCACCTCAGGTTCACTATGGTAAGGATAATTATCCCGCAATTATTTCAGGTAAGCAGAGACTAGCAACCCTAATTATAATTGTAGAACCAGTTGGCAGAAATAGAAGATGAGGCCATTCAAGAGGGAGAAGAAAAATATCTTTCTGCAGGAAGCTGTTAGGTTAAAGCTGCTGTACAGGCTATGATATGCAGACAACTTGATGTTTAGTTTCCTGTTGTTTTCTTCTTGGATTTTATATAACGTATGCTTGGAGTAAAGCCCTTCATTAGAAGAATGGAATATATATTCCCCGAAAAGACAAGGACTGGAAGAATGAAGAACTGCCCCCCTTTAGGTGCAGTCCAGGCTGATGAATACCTAAGGAAACTCAAGGTGCACAATAATAAAGAGACCTAAGTCACTGACAGTGGGTTACATACTTGAATAAAGCATGTAACTTTGCTGAGGGGTCTCACTTATGCTGTGTGTGTTCTGAATAAATCAGTCAAGCTGCCCTTTGCAAGTGATCAGTGAAGGGTCCCCAGCCTGGCTGGGCACAAGGGTCTTTTCTTTCCTGGGGTAAGGACAGACAAATCAAACAGTAAGGAGCAAGTAAATTCCCTTTGTTTCATGTACAGATGGACCTCTCAATGGAGAAAAATTGTCATACTCAAAGACTTACGGTCAATGGTCTGATGCTCAAGTGGAGACCAATGGGGCATTTTTCTGGGATTTTATTGGAACCAGTTGTGTTTTATACCATCCTCAGTGACATGAACAGTGGTATCAAGTGCACCCTCAGCAGGTTTGCTGACAACACCAAGGTGTATGCTGCATTTGATGTGCTGGAGGGAAGGAGAGGTGGACTGTAGGAACCTCTTGAAGTTCAACAACAGGGAAATCTCCCATATCAATAAATACTGAGAGGTGAATGGACTGAGAGAAACCCTGGGGAGAAGCACTTGGGGATACTGGTGGAATAAGAATTGGACATGCGGCAGGAATCTGTGCCTGCAGCTCAGAAAGCCAACTGTGTCCTGGGCTGCATTAAAAAAACAGGTGGCACCTAGGTCAAGAAAGGTGATTCATCCCCTGTATTCTGCCCAGGGAGACATCAACTACAGTCATGCATCCAACGTTGTATCCTCCAACATGGAGGACTTGGACCCCTTGGAGTGTGTCCAGAGGAGGGACATGAAAATGAAGAGGAACACATCTCCTGTGAAGGCAGGCTGAGAGAGCTGAGATTGTTCATCCTGGAGAAAAGAAGGCTTTGGGGACACTTTTTAGGAGCTTTCCAGTTCCTAAAGGGATCTAAAGGAAAACTGGAGAGGGACTTTTTACCAGGGCATGTAGTGACAGGACAAGGGGGAAAGGCTTAAAGCTGAAAGACAGTAGGTTTATATCAGATGTTCCAAAGAAGTTTACTGTGAGGGTGGTTAAATGCTGGACCAGGTTGACAGAGAAGTTGTGGATGTCCCATCCCTGGAGAAGTATTCAAGGCCATGTTGGATGGGATTTTGACCAACTTGGTCTAATGGAAGTTGTCCCTGCCCATGGCAGGAGTGGGGAAAGTAGATGATCTTGAATGTGCCTTCCAATCAAAATGTTCTATAAATTATCTATTAAGTTTCCTAAGGAAAGAAAAAAAATTAAAAACTTTTTTTTTAAACAAACAGGATCCACTGCTTTGTAAATTGCAAGCAGGAATTATATTGCAGAGAAATTACTTAAATTTTTTTGAACTCCTGTCAGTAAAAAAAAATTATAATAATTATACTTTTTTATGAATATACAGTTATCATGAATTAAACTTCTTTATTTTTCTGTACTCTGGCAATATTGGACCTCATAGAGCTATTTATCAGTACTGATGAGAAAGAGCTGTGTCATTGTATCATTCTTAAATCCTATGCATTTGGGCAAATACAATTGTCTTTTAAACTGGACTTCAAATTCATTTTTGATGTAACCCTGGAATAAAATATTTCTGCCATTAAAAAAATATATATTAAGTGAATGATCACATAAAATAAAATACAAAATAGTGACACAATACTGATACTGATATTAAGCAGATAGTCTCTTGCTTTCCTATTTCCAACCTGTTTTTGTCAAACTTAATTACCAAGTCAATGCTATTACTCCACAGGAGTTGAAGTGGTGTTGCACACAGGCTTTTGAAAACACACACATCTCATCAGGTAGAAAATAGCACGGATTTGGATATGTTTAAAGTTTCACATGTCCAGAACCAGTGCCTCTGAATTTATAGAAAATATAATTCAATATAATTGAATAAAATATATTTTCAAGTCTCATGTTCTTCTTCTGGTTGTTGCTTGGTGGTTTTTGTGTTGTTATTTTTTGGGGTTTTTTAAGAAACAGACAGTAGTTGAAATTTTTTAGCTGGAGCTGGAGGTGATGCTCCATTTTTTTAGCTGGAGCTGGAGGTGATGCTCCATTTCTGAATCCAGGTAAGGCTCACATCCAACACATCTAGCATATTGTCACCTCTGTATTCTGGTCTGGAGTCATCTCTGACTAAGAACTGGGATGTAGGTTCTTTTAACATATCCTGTAGTTTGTGGAAAATGCACACATTTTTGTTCAGTCCAATGAATTTTATTGCTTTCTGTGTCAGCAAACTCAGAGCAGTTTCTTGGTTTCAATTCTATTGTTTCTATATTACAGTTCTAGGGGAAAAAAAAAAAAAGAAAAAAAAGCGCAAAATATGACACCAGCAGAGAAGGGGACCTAGCACCAGAGTGTGAAGTATGGACCAGATAAGAGGACAATAAGGTGGACTTAAAAGTGGTTGAACTTCCAGACTTGCAAGAATTATAATGAGCACCATGAAGTTCAGCTGGAGGCCTGTCACCAGCAGCAGGCCTTGGGGGTAAATACTGGCTCCAAATGAACGGGTGAAGCGCCAAGCTTCATGAATGAACTCAGTGACTGAGAAGTGAACAGGCTCAGAAAGTTTGCAGAATATACAACACTAGAAGGAGTTAATGACTAATCAGGTGATTGTTCTGCTGTTTAGAGGGATCTTGACAGACTTAAGAAATGGCCAGAAAATAATATCATCAAGTTCAAAAAGGGAAATCACCGGAGGTTGTCAAGATGACATTAGACAGACAGGTAGATAATGTCATCAAGGCTGTCTTTCCCACAAAAGGTTGGACCAGATGATCTTTCAAGATCCTGGGCCATTTTATGAAAGGTGTTGGACTAGGTGTCTCCACAGGTGTCTTCCAACATCAAAGATTTTGTGATTCTGTGAGAATATAATATTCTGACATTAGATTTTACCTTAGTTATTAAACAACCTCCCTAACTAGTTTCAGTAATTCTGCCCAGTTCTATTTACAAGAGGGCAACTATTTATAAGGAACAAGATGACCTTAAAATATTTATTTTCAATTAAATTCACAAAATTAAATTTTACAGATGGTTTGCTTCACCATACTGTTTTTTCCAACAGTGAAATCTAACCCAGAATATCTGCCTCAATCACTGTATTTCATTCCTCATGAAGTTCACTAATTCTTTGTGGAGTGCAGCACCCTCATCTCTTGACCATATTGTAGTAACTTAAGAAGTCTAACAAATGAACTGGAAAACTCAGTGTAAAGATATTTTTTTATGTTAAAAACAAAAATGGCTGTATGTCTCACCCACCAAAACTATGCTTTTAATAAATTTCTTTTCAACAGTTGTGCCATAACCTAAATGGTTACATGAAGTGTTGCATTCATGGAATATTGTAAAAATATTGTATAGGGAAAATAGTGGAATATAGTGTATATAAAATCCTACATGTAACCTGTGTGCATTCTGATGGCCTGCTCTTGTAAAGTGTACAGCAGAAGTTGTTAGTTGTTATAGGTAATGGTTTAGTACTTTCAGATTTCTGCACATAATAAAAACTTGTTTAATGTGGCATGATGGCTGAGCTTTCTTGCAAGTATATTTTGAAGAATAAGATATACTCTGTGCTCCTTTGCCCTTCATTTTGAATTGGTCCCAAATTCAATTTCTCTTCAGGAATAAGAACTAATTACTATGCTGGTATTTTTTCAGTTTCCTGAGCATCTGTGTGGTTGTGTTAAAATATCCCAAAGGTATTTACCACTTCCAGACTTTGCATCATTTCCTCAATTGCTGGCAGGACTTTCTTTAAAACTTAGCCCCTAAACACTACTTGGTAATGTTTCATGAGGTTTTCATTCACTCTTTGGCACATGAAGACCTTAATTATATCCCTATGAACTTCTGGCATATGTCCAGATGCTGAGAAACGAAACAGCAAGCTCACCTAAACAACACCTCTCATTGAGAAGAGGCAGCAGGAAAAGAGGCAACTTGCTTTTGTCTAGTAATTCTGTCTCAGGAAACTGAGAGGTGAGTAGTGAGGTGAATTCTGCTTATAGCTATGACATCGCCATCCTAATAAGAAATTAATTTTATCTACCAATATTTGGATCAGAAAGACTGTGTTTACAGTCTCGTCAGCTGGTGCATAATACGATAGTTATAATTAGGTAAATATGATGACCTTAAAATACATTGTGCAGGAGTCTGATAATTCATATATTCTGCTCATATATCTAAAAACATGAATTTTACCTGGATATTGTGTGAATATTTAGGAAAAATGAAATGAGTTTGAGATACCAGGGTTTATAACTAAAAATAAGTTAGTTGTGCACGTGGGGTCTTGCTCAGCCTTAATTTATATCACCATCTGCAAAAATGAAAGACAAAGAAGATGTAAAAACATGGTTACTTTCCTGGATCTGTGGACAAGTGTTCACTTTGAAGGGAGAAAATATGCAAATTTTTAAGTGGCATGGGCTACAATAATTTTGTTTATGCAACTTTATGTGGGTCCACCTGCTGTGGATCTCCTTGGGCTGCAGGAAGACAACCTGTGTCTCTAGGGTCTTCATCATAAGCTGTAAGGGAATCTCAGCTCCAGTGCCTGCAGCACCTCCTCTTCCTGGTTTTCACTCACCTTGGTGTCTGCAGGGTGTTTCTCTCATATTTTCTCACTTTTCTGCAACAGCTTCTGTGCAGTATTTTTTTACCCTATCTTAGATAAGTTATCACAGGCGTGCTACCAATGTCACTGATGGGCTCAGCTTCGGTCAGTGGTGGGTCCTTAAAGCTGTCTGGAACTGCTCTGTCCACCATGGGGAGCAGCTTCTGGCATCTTCTCCTGGAAACAACCTCTGCAGCCCACCCCCTACCAAAACCTTGGCAAGCCAGTCCAATATAGGATATTTGAAATTTCTCTCCGAAACAGAGAGACTTTACTGAGAAGAGCTATAATATTAATTGTCCATGATAATAAACTGATGCAAAAATCAGTTTCCATATCATTATTTTTCATCTGCAGGTCTACCTTTAGCTCAATAAGAAGCACTAGAAATACAGAAGTAGATATCACAACACTATACTGGGACTTCTCATTTCTCATAAACATTTTTCTGGGAAAAGTTAAGTTTCAAGTTATTATGAAATAAAGTTATAATTTTTACTGCAACATCCAAAACCCATCACAACAGTTTTGCTGCCAAACTGCCATAGAGAAGGCTACAGCTGTTACCTCTAACAGTAATTATATGAATATTACATATTATGCATTTCCACATAATTTTATGAAAATTGACCTAGATAAAAATCACACAAGAATTGGTATAAGGCTATTTTAAGCATCTTTGTAGACAAAATAAAACTATTTGGGAAAGCAGACATTAAATCCAGCCTCACATCTATCCCCCCACAAATGGGTAATTTATGCAATTTTATTGATGTACAGCATATTTGAGTATTTGTAAAAATTTATTTCTTTTAAAAAATTAAAATCTCCACTGGCAATTAATATTTTGTTTCTTCTTGGGAAATTCTTACATGCACTCAGATGATCTTAGAGCAGTGAACAAATTAGGAAAAAAAAAAAACGCTCACCACTGCTGAAGGAAAAGTACAACAGCATTCAGTATGACTTCCTAGATCTCTTTTATGTTAGTGACAGCTGTGTGAATACTATGCAGAACAAAAAAAAAGTCCTACAGCTGCATATTAATACTAACCTGCTATCTACCACACATAAATACAGAAAATAAAACAAACTCTATTAACTTTTAGTACTACTATTAGAGTGAAAATGTTACTGAAGATGATATAACAAATAAGCACCTCAACATTTTTGTCTATTAAATATGTTCTGAAATTCTGTTATTTCCTAAGCATTTAATTATGCCAGTCTATCAGCAGTTGGAATGGACCATTGATGCTTTGATATATGTAAAAGAAAGATGCTTCTACCTGAGATATTATCTTAAGTCTTTTCACAGTCAATTGAGAGGGAAAAAAAATCATCTTTTAGGACATATATGACTTATTTGAAACTTCTACTTTAGAATAAACTTTTATTTAAATTCCAGGTTTTGAAAATTATGTCAGACAAGTGGTACATAATCTATAAAAATAATTCTCTGCACTCATAATTGCAAGCACCTGCTTATGTTTAAGTTAAATAAAACCCGAAGAAACAATAAAATTATATTAAATGTTTCCATAAATGTATAATTCTGTAAATTAAAGACAGACAGTGATATTTTAAAGCGGGCTAGAACCATATATCTTAGACATGGAATACCCAGTTCAACAGATTTTTCTAGGGCATTAATCAGTCATTAACTTGGTAAACAAAAGAGCTGTGTTGGTTGGGTGTGGAAAAGACCTTTACCCCAAAGACAGTTCATGTTAATAATTTTCTGCCTTGTTCTCATTAGAATTCATGAGCTCAAGTGGAGTTGGGAAGATTTGGATATCTGAGGTCATGTCATGGTTTGAGGCTTACTCGGAAATGGTAAGATTTATGGGTGGCTCAGTGAGATTTTAAGTGAAGAAATTCAGGAGGAAGAAGGAGGAGCTCCTCTTTTCCAGGCAGGGAGCACAGAGGTGAGAACCTCTGGCCAGGCCTGGGTGGGGCTGGGCCCCTTCTCCAGGCCCGGCCAGCCGGCGGCTGCAGGATGGTCCCCCCCCCTCCTCCCCACCCTCATTTCATCGGAGGTGGCGGCAGGACAGCGGGGGAAGGGTGGAAAGAGGCAGGCCGGGTTTGTCGAGGCTCTCCCCCTCCCCATCGGTGGCGGCCGAGGAGCCAAGGCCTTGTGAACATGGCCCTCCCCCAGGAGCAGCCCAGGGCCGGACTCTCTCTCCCCAGGAGCGGCCCAGGGAAGGCGCGGCGCGGGA
>VWZP01007085.1:227038-250437 GCA_013396995.1 Dicaeum eximium
TTAAACAAAAAGCTGGTGGGGGGGGGGGGGAAGCTAACCTGTATATTATTATTTTCTTTCTGATTCATGGAGCTATATGAAATTTTCCTTTTATGCCTCAGCAGTTTTTAATTTTGCTCTTTCAATTTCCTAAATTGTATTTAATATCACTATGCTCTGTGTTGTTTACTGTGCATATTTCCCCTGTTAACTATTCAGGTTTGTAATTTGTTGTTGTTTTTTTATACTTGGCTTATGGCAACCTTGGAAAAGTCATGGCACTTACTACTAGTAAGTGAGATTCTGTCACCGTTAGTAAAAGGTTGTTTTTGTCATTAACACTCTGGAAATTTAGAAGTGACATTGAAATGTGTAGTGTTGTGTTTCTCTTGCATATTTTAATGGAGGTATGTTACATATCTATATCATCTATATCTATTTATATCTATATCATGTCCCCATGATATTCTTTACTAAAAATCTAATTTATGAGAGGTATATCCCAAGGATAAAACTAGGTGAGGATAGTAATTAAAATCCAGAATTAGAGATTTCTGTCACAGCCAGTACAATTAATGAGCTGAGTCTGTTGCAAAATGCTATGGTATATTATATATAGGTATATAAAGGTGCATATATATATATATAGGCTGTATTCCTAAACTTTTAGATTCCAGAAATCATTTTTGTTATTAGTGTGTCTACAGTTCCCATTTTAAATCTCTGTTCTTTTCTTTCCTTTTTTTTTCCACACAATTTGGAGAGTGGGATATGTTTATCAAAGAAAATACGGTTTTTGTAAAAGACAAAAAAAAATTAGTTTGATAGCTGTGTTTTCCATTAAACAATATATGTGCCACATGAGATTAAAACAAAGAGCTCCCATAATTAAATTCAGATTTTGATCTAAAAATAAAGAAGAAGATGAATAGATAAGGTCATCTTTGTTTCTGATATCATTTTGTCAAAGTAACTCTTTTGAGTCCTGGTGGATTAAAATGAAATTTTTTTTGTCAGTGTTGATCCCTAAAAAATAGAATTTACAGGCAAGTAAGACAATCTGAATTAACCAAACCGAGCTATAAAGTATACAAAATAAAATAAAACCCAAAATAAAATCTCAGACACCTCTACCCACTTGTTTTAATGGTGGCCACTGTAGAGTCATAAATGATTGAATCACCGCTAAAAAGTAACAGAATCTCATTGCAGCAGAAAATAAATACATCTGTAGGCTTTATAACTAAAACAGAGGAAAAAAAAATATTAAGATACTCAAACTGAAAAAAATGCCACCAAGGAAATTATTTCAGTCTAATTAGAGGCTGCAAAATCTACAAATTGTAAATTAACTAACCAGGATGTAATGAGTAGCAATTGCCCCTGCACCAAATGGAAATATACAGTAACAGTTAACTAGCAGTGGTACATAAGTATTTTGTAATACTCTGAATGGCACAGGCAAGCACAATATAAATGTATTTTACAGAGGAAATGAGATGCAAAAAAGCATGTGCAGCTCTACATAGCAGGTATCCAAGTGAGAGAAAAACACTAAGTTGCCAGATGAAAAACAAGGTAAGTGCAGGGCAATGTCAGTAGGCAGAACGTGACTGGTTCTGCCTACTTACCTAAAGTAAAGTGTATCAGGGCCAGAGAAGGACCCTTCTTTTCTGGAGAGGGACAAGAACATAAAAAACCCAAGCACCACCCAGAAAGAGAATTGGACAAGAAATACAGCAAGCTTGTTTAAATTCTCACTTCTTGAGTCATAGAGCTTTCAAGCCTGATCCCCTGGACCTGTGCAACTAAGAATCACCATGGACCAGAGCCATTACAGGTTACTGTACAGCTATAGAGAAGTGAGATATTAATAAAAAAAGTAGTGATTTTTTTGTACTCTGCAGTGTTATGCTTTTGAAAATGTATGTCATATGTAACCTATTAAAATAGTTAGGTTTTTGAGTAATCATAAGAGGCGGAAATAAAAATGCTTACATAACTTGTGAATCTGGTGAATCAGAGAGTTGGAAACAACAAATATTCACCTCACAAAGACTCAGGATCTCCTTTTTCTATGACATGCAAAGAAAGAGTCAATCCAGAAACAGATCAAAGGTCATACTTAGCAGTACTGGTTATTAGAAAGAGGTCTGTAAAGTGATTTTTAAAAAATGTTTTGCTCATTGACACTTTATTCTTCTTGTGTCAGTTAAGGGAAGCTAAGATGGGTAACTATTTAAAGTAATAGCTATTCATTACTCTAGCTAAGCATGCACTATTTTAAATAAAAGCTAAAAAGCCCTCTTAGTCATGAATCTCAACACTTTCATGTATGCTGAATAGAAAAGAGAGTACCTCACCTTTCAAAAGCTAAATAAATATTTAAATCAGATAAATATTCAGAGGAAAGCAACCTCTTCAGTCATTATTTTAACCAAATATCACATTCAAATAAGTATACCACCCTCTTTTTACTTTTCATATGAGCTGATGCATTTTATCTGTTAATACTTTATTTTCAGTTTCAACCTCTATTCTTGTCCTTGGTTTTTGTTAGCTTGGAAAGTCCAGGGACTATTATTATATACACTCAGACATTTTAAAATGTGAAGCTTTATAATTCTTACCTTGTTTTACTGCTGCTTAGCTATATTGAATTGTGTCTTAGGCAACCTTTTATGACATAGCCATGAGGTTTTTGCCTCTCCTAAAATTTTGTGGTTTGTAGCGGACTGAATAATTTGATAATACTGGAGCCTTCACATCTTCCTATTCACACTTTTTGTCATAATTGTTCCAAATCCATGCCAAAGTCAGTACCTATGTTACATTCAATCCACTGCCTTTTTCCCCCAACTTCATTAAATTCCCTGAAACAATACTTAGCTATTAGTAGCAAGTGGCTTAAGGACATTCAGTATTTCCTTCTATAACAATTGAAATTTGTCTATATGCCACTTGGTTCATGTGAATATTCCACAAATTAAACAAATGAAAAATAAAAAATGAATCTGTCTGGAGATAGAAGTTCTACAACATGCAGACGGGAATTTTTTGCAACTGCAACATTGTATTACAAGGGCAAGCAAAGTCAGGATAAGAAGTTATAAAAAAATAATGTGGGTAAGCAAACTTCAGTAGTAATATACTTTTGTGATAGATAAGGAAACCAAAACAATTATTTAGATACTTTAGAGAAAAAGGGAAGATAAAGGGAAAGGTAAAGGCTCTAATTATCAGAAAGGAAATACACTGGAGGGGATAAAAACTAGAATTTGTAAGTACTTGCTCTGCTTCAGTTCACTCAAAAGGACTCTAGTGTAAAATGATTAATTATGCTGGGAGTAGATGAACAACATAAGAGAACAGACATCAACACTGTTAAAGAGCAAATGAGAAAATACCTGGACCAAATTAATGTTTTGAATCTGTAGGGTCAGATTAAATCCATCAGAGAGCGCTAAAGGAATTAGTCAATGAACTTTCATAGCCAATGGCAAGTGCTTTTGGAAAACTCCAAGGAAATCCTAGAACTGCAGGTTAGTCACTTCACATCAATTATAAGAAAAATATCAGCTAAACAGAGATGCAACATGAATAATAGTAACTCTTATAAGTGCTGCAATGATGTATAAGGCACAGAGCAAAACAAATGTTAGAGTATAAAATGAGCTTATAAAATAGGCAGAAGAAAATCCGTAAGTATGATTTCTCCTGCCTAATAAACTTATTTTCTAGAAATGTATACACAACCTACGTTGCTTTTCCCTACCTTTTTTCTGACTCAGCTCTTTATATATTACCACTTTACACTCATCAGCTTTTGCCTAATCTGTGTTGATCATTATTATAAAATTTGTCATAAAGGAATAGGAACAATAAAAAAACCCAAAGACTTACATGAGTTTGTGGATGAACAAATAGATGAAAAGCAGGTTTCATTTTTTCTCGACAGTATTAGAAGTTTTAGGAGTGAGCACTGAAGTAGTATCATGTAGTTAAATTACTGAATCACTGAGAACAAAAGCTGTAGAGACTTTTCAGCTTTTAGTAGCATGCACTGTGAAAGCCAAATTGTAGTTTTCTCCGGCTAACGAGATCCAAGCTGTCTAATACCTGAAAAGGAAAAAAATTGGTTTTGTCACTGCTTATGAAGTGACATACATAAATCAATCACAAGGCAGTATCTAGACTAAATATTAATGATTAAAATTTGGAAATTTTGCAGGGAATTTATCTTTTAAACAATTTATTTATTGGTATATTGATTTTAAAACCTACATGGGACCTTTTCTTGGATGGCATTTACGAAGGGCATAGACCGAGACTGTAGGATTCTGTCAGAGAATAAAGTGTGTCAGAGAAAGAAGTATGAAAGAGCAGGTAGCAGTATTTTAATGCAAATGAGAAGGTTGGAAGATTACCTATGAAAAAAGTGTTGCACTGGGTATTTAGGACTGATAGTAGAGAGCAGATGGATTTTGAAAATGGAGCAGACGGATTTTTCATTGACATGAGAGGAGAGCTGTCAAAGTACCAGCTGTAGTTGTGAAGGAAGGACAACCAATTAATTGTCTGTGCCCTTTTTCAGTACATGTCAAGTTCTGCTATCCTTTATTTACAGAGGCTCAATTCCTTGACAATCCACAGAGGAAGGCAGTCTAAAAAAAGTTAGGGCATTCTACATCTGGTACAACAATAAAGCAGTTTTCTTACCCACATAGGTGGAGACAAATAGAGAGTGAATGGTGAGCTGGACTATATGAACCTTTGCTGAGTATTTCCCACAGGAACATCGGATAATTAAGCTGAAGTTAATTAAGCTACATTCTTCATATCTTGCCTTTCTTTCTGAGTTTGCAGGGTGTACATGTTTTCTAGTAGACCATGAAACAAAATACTAGCAGGCACTTTTCTAACAAACCACACACTGTGTCATTATTGTCTGGAAACTACTACATAAACTGTCAATATCTTAGAACCATCATCATTAAGGCTGCAAATTATTTCAGCGTGATGGTTCCCTACACAATGGAGCTCAGGACAATAGGCACCGGTTTTCTTGGAAAGGTGGTGCTTATGAGTGGAAAAATTGAAAGGAATAACAAGGAATGTGAAGTGGAATAGACTTACATCACGTTTTTACCTTTCTAGAGCCAATTATATAGTTCAGTGAAGCAAAAATTAAATAACTAAGAATCTATTGAGGAAAATAGGAGTGCAGAAAGGTGGTAACTAAAGTTTCATGTAAGGGCCAAACACTGCTATGAGTATGAGCCAAAGTCCTCCCAAAATTCCTTATTCCTTCTATGCAGATCTACTATAAAAATAAGATCCAATGCTACAATTATAAATATACTTCTAAGACCATTTTGAGCATGTCATGAAGCACACAGTGTTTTAGTTCAGATAAGGAATGTATTTTTTGAGCAAATCTGAGAGAAGGCCCTCTGTATGAAATACCTGTATTAGCAAATAGTGTGGGACACCCAGGATTCAGTATGCAAAGCAGAGTAGTTGCAGCTGAGAATCTAATGCAAATACTACAAATATTTTGGAATTTTTAACTTGAAGGTTGTTGAAGACCATGGAGGTTTCTAAATTAGATCTAGTCTTGCCCTGTGAACTGGAAGTTTGTTAGCAGTGCACTTTCAGTATAAAAAACCAGACTGTAATTTCTGAGAGTTTCTGTGATGAAAATCAAAGCTCAGTAAATGAACAAATGGAAGAACTGTTTCAAAAATGCATTTCTGATTCCAATTAAAAACATTATGGTCATGTACTTTTAGTGCACTTCAGGGCAGTGTCAGAGCACATGACGTGAATTTGTTTTCAATTAAACTGAACTAATAGTGTTGTACAGAAGCCTACTGCATGCACTCCAGCTGGAAATAGATAATCAATCCACAGGACAAAAATAGATCAATATCCAAAGCAATATCCAAAGTAAAAAAGAAATCAAAACAAAGAAAAGCCGAGACGTATGGCTATATCATAACTATCAAACCTTGCCCCTAATGTCTCAGTGTGCTGAGATCCTGCATAATTCCTCAGCACTTGCCAAAGTAAGGATGCTTTCTCAACCTATAAACAACCTATAACCTATCTTTGTGTAAAACACACAAAGATATTTCAAAATAATATCCAACGGTAAGACCCAGATTAGAGCAATCCTCAAACCATGTAAGAAAACCACTTTTTTTCTAATTACAGCATGTTTTCAGTGTGATAGGGAATAGGATGATTTAAGGTTCAGGAAAACAGCACACACTACTTTGCCTTTACTGATAAACAATGGTGCACTGGGGATATCTCCCTGGGCCCAGAAGCAGGTGACACTGGCTTGTGCAGAAATCACTTATAACTAGGCTCCTTTCTGACATGGTGCCTCCTCCACAAGTGTTTGGAGCAAAGATATAGCATTAGCCAGATGACACTTCAGAAGAATTGATGACTGTGCTCACTGTATAGTTTTACTTTAAGGAAGAGATACTGGGAATTAATTCCAAGATCTAAATTCCCAGCTTCAGCCTCTTTTGATTGTAGCCTAACAACAGTGATTATTTTCCCCATTATTAGTAAAAGTCCATGAGCTTTGTATTAACCTAATAAAGCAAATTCTTCTCTGGAATTGCTTGTCTTTTGTTGATTTTAGCTTGTTTTAATCATTCCTCAGGCATGAGGTCACTGTTGTCTATTTGCTTTAAATTAAAATCTGCAAATGCCGTTTACATTGAAGGCCTGACAAACTGAAATAAACATGTAATAGCAAACAACAGCAAACAACATTTGGCCACTCTAAAAAAAAATACGCGCAGAAATTATCATAAGAAATGAATGACTAGGGACCTACTTTTTATGAGTAGAAAAGAATTTTTTATTTTTGTCAAAAAAAGGGAAGGAATATGATGTTATGTGCTTTAAAGGGAAGTACATATATGAGTAAATTTTAAAGCAATATATGTTAAATGCATTTAATTGTGATCTTTAAATGATTGTAAACACATAGATATTTTTCTGGTACGTGACCCAACAGCAATTTTCGGTACAGAAACTCGGACAATATTATCTCTAGGAAGAGCTGCATAAAATAAAAGTAATTTAAAAAGCTCCATATCTTTTCTTTTCAGACCTGCAGTTCTAAAAAGACTAGGTTAATGTTGGCTTATGCCTACAATGCATGTAAGTATGTAATTTAAAACAGGAAGAGAATCTTTATTTATATATAACTTTAACCCAAATTTTTTCTCAAAACTTCTCAGCAAAATAGGGGAATGGGTAAGAAGCACAGGTGGAGATTTGAACAGGTCCAAAAACTGGTGAATGGTTTTATCATCTATCTTACAGAAACCTCTGATCATTGCATGCTGTTATTAATTCTGTCCCGAGTCTTATAGTTACCCTCATTCATTGCACCAATGAAAATTTTAATGCTGAGTGTAAGGTTCCACATAGGAGGAACAGATTCAGGAGCTACAGCATCTGGAATGCAGCTAAGCACCCTGCAAGACTAGATTCAATCAGCAGGTATTCTAAACAACTTAAAAAACCCACTGACAGGTGAATGCAGAAATTGAAAAGGGAATTTATGTAGCTAGGGATGAAACTGGAATATTGCTTCTCTTTGATGATGAACTAATGAAGCAGCTTGTACAGTTTTTTGGGAAACTGGTTCTGTTTTATTTTTCTCATTTTTTTCCTTTGTGTATCTGGCACAAGACTGTCATGACTGAAACAGAATAATTTTGAATTTCTTATAGTTTTGTGTAGTTGAAATGCCTTTTAAAGTTATTTGTTGTTGTTGTTGTTGTTTCATTTAGGATCTTTTTAATTTGTTTATGCTGCTGCATCTGACACAGATAACTGGTCTGTGCTTTTCCACATCTTTGCATGTCTTACTTTGCATTGCATTCTGATGACTACACTGCTACCAGATAAGCCAGGAGGTTTCAGCATACTGAAAGCACTTCTTGCTTCATCACTACAGGTCTAAGGATGCACATCGCTAAAATTTAAAGCAATTTGTTTGTATAAGAAAAATTTTTTCCTACTTCATATGTAATATATAGGCTCAATTTTTGTCTGTAATAAAATTAAGGAAAAATGCTTGTGACTCTTGTTTCTGAAGCATAGTATTTTTTGCACATACCTGACTTCTCCCAAAAGAATTTTACTAGGTTGTATACCTGTGCACACTAGAAAGGAGTACAAGGACACAATGGAAAGTGGAGAAATCCCAAGAACCACATCAGGAAAAGAGTGCTTAGGACAACCTTAGCCCTGGGGTCCAGAGGTAACTCTCATGTCCTGAGCCAAAAGGAATGGTTCTCCCATCATTTTACAGGATGAATGGGAGTCACTAACTTGGGGATTTGGGACACCTGTAGGGACAGAACATTTGAGGAATATACTACAATTATTATGGGATGTTTACAGAAAGGTAAAAAAGGAAGGGAAAGAGAAGAATCTCAGTAGTTTGGGGAAGAATAAACATGAGAAAAAAGAGGACTAAGGGTATAAAAGGGAGCTACTGAAGTAAGCAGATTGCTGATCAGTACACTTGTCTGGCCACTCTCCATGCCTGAGCAGCAGTATCTTCCAACAAATCAGTAAATTCCATATCTAGTTATTTTCGTGGTCAAAGGCCTCTCTCATCGGTGTGCACATGCAGGGTGCGAGCAGCTGGAGTTAGAGCCGTGGTCAAAGGCCTGAGTGTCTGTGGTGCCAGTACCTGGAATGAGTGCAGGTGTGCAAGTAAGCATGTGGACACTGGCAAAGATCAAGCTGGACTAGCCAGGAAGTAACTGAGAAGGCCTGGGAGCCAGAGAAAGTTGTTTTTATTCAAGGCTGATACTACAGGGGAGGCTGGATATTAGAGGAACAAAAGGAGTTCTGGCCAGCTGCTGCAGAAACTGAGGGGTCTGGTGGTTGACTCAGAGATATGATTGCATGCACGTGTGTGTGTCTGTGTGTGTGTGTGTGTGTGTCCCTAGATCCAAATCACTTCAGAAGAGCAAGGACCTGGGACAAGGTCCTCAGTTGACTGCCTGCCCAAGGCAAGCTGCTGGGAAGTCCATTGTGAGTGTGTCTGAGGCGTGAGCCTCTGGCCCTGGGTGCTCCTCTGTGCAGGAGATTGTAAATGGAGTGACTGGGATAAAAGGAGTAGATACTGATTAAACTGGATTTCTGAGCCAAGATGCTGAAGAGTTCCACATCATACATATTTGTATTTATGTATATGTGAATGTGCATATGTTCTTATCTCCCAGAATATGCTGAGTTGGAAGGGCCTCTTGAAGACCATCAAGTCCAACTCCTGTCCCTGCACAAAACTATCCCCAGGAGTCCTTGAGCCTGAGAGTATTGTCCAAAGTCTTCTTGAACTCTACCAGGCTTGGTGCTGTGACCACTTCCCTGGAACACTGTTCCAGTGCCCAACCACCCTCTGGGTGAAGAACCTTTTCCTGATATCCAACATAAACCTCCCCCGATACAACTTCAGACCATTCCCTTGGGTGTTGTCACTGGGCACCACAGAGAAGAGATCAGTGTCTGCCTCTCCTGTTGTCCTTGAGAGGAAATTATAGACTGCAATGAGGTCTCCCCTCAGTCTCCTCTAGACTGAGCAGACCAAGAGACCTCAGCCACTTCCCCTCAAGGCCTTTCACCCTTTATCCTCTTTTGGATGGTCTCTAGTAGCTTTTTTATATTGTGGAGATTAAAACTTCATACTGTTTTCAAGGTTTATATATTTATGAATATGTTTATAAATGTATATGCTCATATATATGTTTATATATATACAAACGTGTATATGTACATGTGCATATATATGTTTCCCACTAACAGACCTTCATCAAATTCAGACAGAAATGGGATCAGGATGCACCCACTGTGGCGCACTTTGTGTTGGTATCAGGTGAGTGTGCCTGTCTGTGTTGGCCAATGTGGTTGCATGCACTTTGATATTCACATGCACTGAATATCTCTGTATGGTGTGTGTGTGTGTGTGTGTGTGTGTGCGCTCAGCCTTGCTATGGGTTGGACTTGTGCACCTGCAGCTGCAGCAGCTTCATCTCTGTCAGATGGCTGGATTTGATTTCTCACTAACAAACACATTTTTCTAACACCAGATGTGGTCAAGGATTTACAAGAAGAGGGAAATGGACAGCAATCCACTATGGATAATTGATTTTTCAAATGTAGTGCTTTTACAATTTACCAATTGTCCATAATGAAATGGTGATTTTTGAAAATTGTTGTTATATTTGAAAATTATTTAAACTTTAAAATGAACACAGTTCGGATTTTAAAGTTCACAGTTTAAAGTAATTCCTTTGGGTTTTTGTAATTTGGCTTTTTTTCTTTAATTTCTTGAGAATATAAATACATGTTTTTTACATTGCTGATTTAGATAAAATTATGTTTTTAAGATCTTTGAGCCATTTGGCTAGATCTAACAAATTGACCAAAGCAAATATATGGTATATCTGATTCATTATGTAAGACTTGCTATATTTTTATCTGCTGCTTCATAGCATAATATAGTGTTCAAAGACTGTCACTGAATTCCCTTAAAATGAAATTAATTTTGTCACAGACATATTTAGTTGCATCATAAAATAAGTCTTAGAACATGAAATTAATTTTCTCCCAAGATTCACACCATCAAAATATTTTCCTAAATGAGAATAAAATTAGATAGTGTGGATACTGTCAAATAGAATTAATATGCAAGTAAACTGTGACAGCATTTTACGAATATTTTTCTCTCTACTCACTCAGATACGATTACTGTAATACCTACTGTTAAAATCATATTTAATTTTATTTTCATCTTTTAAAGACCATTATTCTGATTATATATGACTTCTGAGTGAACCCAGTAGTAAGACTCGTATTTGAAGCATTTTTTTCATTATGTTCTTAGGAACATAAAAGCCTATCAGTTCTACCACAGTTAAATTTTCTACCTGAGCAAATCTACCGAGGGAGTGGGGTGGTTTTAATGAAGCTGTTTGACAGTAGCTGAAGTCTCATCCAGAACTAAAACTGGCTCCTTCACTAGAATTAATGTGGTGCACATTTTCACTGAATAGTATTCAGAAATTCCATTCCAATTTATTTCTTTGTTTAAAACATCACTTTGAACTCTTGATGTTAAACATAAAAAGCACAACACACCACAAAACACTAATAAAACACACAGAAAAGAATTCTCCACCCTCAACCCCCTCAACCCCCCAACGTAAATAAACAAACACAACAAACAAAGAAACAAACAAGCAAACAAGCAAACCCAAACAACAAAACCCCTACACCCTATTTTGCACATCCCAACACCAGGGCTGGCTGCTGGGGTCACAACCAAAATACCAATTGAGTTTCTTCAGTCATTTATATCATATTATCTGGATTAGTAAGAGGTACCACCTTTTGTCCACAGTTACAAGAACCTTCACAGTATACTCATATTATTGTGAGGAAAACAAAGGAATACTTATTCTTTTAGCTGACTTGACATTCCCAGGGAGCAGCAGCGGTGGATTGCTCTGGAAAGGCTGGGCACGAGGAGCCAAGAGTGACAGCAAGGCAAGCAGGGCAGTGCTCTCAGCAACAGCAACACAGACCCAGAGCACTGAACAAGAGCCGAGTGGGTCTGGTGGTGTCAGTCGGGTTCAAGCTCTGACTGCCCCACAAAACTGCAGCAATGGTCCCAAGGTCAACACAGGTACTCATGTCAACTTGTCAGGATCACCGTTCAAGCTCAAGTGCAGCTCCAGAGCATAGGGAGGAGGGGGACCAGATCCACACAAGGCTTCTCACAGCTCATTCTCACTCTTTAAACATGAA
The DNA here is from genome assembly GCA_013396995.1 of Dicaeum eximium. NCBI lineage: Eukaryota > Metazoa > Chordata > Aves > Passeriformes > Dicaeidae > Dicaeum > Dicaeum eximium. Next base: position 238,874 of record VWZP01007085.1, read on the forward strand.
TCTGATCCATGGTTACACAGGAGTGTCATATTATAGCTAACCTTGAACACCAGCAGCTAAGTCCCTGTGGGAGAGGAGGCTGCAAATGAGGCTGTTGTTGCTCTCAAAGCCATAGCAGACATTTAGAAAAGAAAATAAGATTAAATGGAATATCAGTATCCAGCCAGAAGCTGCCATAAAATACAACCCCAGAGAAATGTAGGAACTCCTCACTTCTGCTCTCCCAAATTCTGGGGATCATTTAATGACGTGATGCAGCAATGTTCCTAAAGCTGTTGTTGAGAGGAAATGTCTTGCAGGCTCCTTTACAAATACTAAAATACTTTGTTTGCATTGGAAACAAATCAAAGGGCCTCTAGATATCCCTTGGATGGCTGTAATGAGAGTTGCCCTCAACAGGAGTTTCAACCAAAATATTGTTGCTGATTTCCCTAGATCCACTGGGAAAATCTTTCCTTTGCATCAGCATGACTTGGAGATAGAAGAAAGGCTTTTGGGAAGGTGAGAAAGATTGATGCTGTTAAACATTCATGTAGAACTATTATTATTGCATTTTTCTTATTAACTTCCTTAGTAAGAATTTTTTTAATAAAACTTAATCCATTCATCTGGTATTTTCACCCAAAACCCACTTCATTTGAGTCCAGCTAGCCTAAAGAATGTGTATCTTTGGACTCATATTTTTTAGTAGGCAAAAGATCCATCCATCATCTGGTTCAGATTTAGGGAAGTGAGGAGCTGAGGTGTCAGGAAGCCTTGTGCTCATGAAGGGGTGTGTTGCTTGGGAATTATTTAACATGTAGCATCTTTTCTCAAGAAAAAATTCTTATTAGGTGCTGTGGGAGAAGGAAGCAAAGAGGCAACTTGTATCTCTAGACAATCTCCAAATTTTTTTTTCCAGACATTATTTATTATGTGTAAAAAAGAGAAAATTCACCATCATGGTTTATTCCTTTGTTTAAACCAAATATTTAAAAATGAATACTGAGACTGGTAATACTTTTATCACATATTTGAAAAGAAAAAGAAATAGACTGAAAATAAAAGCCATTTATGAAATCTTAATTTACTTCAGCAAAATTTAACTTATATTCTGTTTTATTTAATCTAATGCATCATTCTTATTATTTATTAAGAGGAAAATATTATTAATAGAAATTTGCCTGCAAATGAATGAATGACTAGTTATGGCAACATCCAATTGAGTCAGTTCTAACTGGCTTGCATTTATTGTGTCTCATAATTTTTTAACAGCAATAAAATGTATTTTTGAAGTTTTTAAGCTCTAACACCAATAAAGTATGCAAAGATTGTCCTAGTATTTAAGGACATTTAGCACAAGCTTCAACAAGCTGACAAAACTCTTAGAACTAGAAGAGCTCTGAAGGCATGGTTATGGTTTTGATTCATATACCCTGCTATATAAACAAAAAACTGTCCCTTTAATCTATGGCTGCATGCTTCTCAAATGAATACTTGCATAAATTAATAAACTTTATTAATTTATTAATTAATTTTGAAGCAATAACCAAGCATTTTAAATACAATTCTACTACAATTCTGCTATTAGCATAATAATCTATTTAAACACTCCACACCTGATTCTATGGTATGAACTATAAATCTAACCGGAAGTGCAAATGCTATGAAAGAATGGGTCTGCTTTTTAGTTAAGTTCTTTATAGCAATTCAAACAGGAATTAGGCAAATCCACCATAAGAGAAATGTGTCTTCATAAACATGCACAGATGAAATGATGAATTAGATTCTTATTGTTTCCTATTATAAGATGAAACATGAGAAATTTATAAGTATACTACTACTACACTACTACTAATAATGTCAACCCCCCAATAATAATTCTAATACAAGTTAAATACTTATTGTTTCAAAGAAAGAAAGAAAGAAAGAAAGAAAGAAAGAAAGAAAGAAAGAAAGAAAGAAAGAAAGAAAGATGTGAAACTTCCAATGTCAAGATATATGATTGCAAAATAAATTACTAGCTGTAATAACAGGTCTGCATCTGTTGTAATTTGGTGGATATTTTATTTCTTTATCTTCCCAGTCACTTTCTTTGCAATAGTAATTGAATGAAATATTTGAAATATCTAGCAAATATCTAGGCATTTTGTCTTAAATTACTCTCTTTATTAACCATTATATTTTAATCTGTTTCATTATTCTGTGTATAACATCCTCTGAATAACTTCTTATTATACAAAACAATTGTTTTTGCATATAAAAACTCATTAATGTGAAAGTGTCTGTCTGTGGAGGAGTTTTTTATGAACATTAAGAGTATAATGCTATATCCAAAGAAACTAATAATAAGTAATGAAGGATGGATGTGGTTGGGAAATAAGTAATTTTCTCATATTGATTTTATACATGTCTTTAAATAAAATAGTCAATTATGAGAGAAGCCAACAGTTTCGTTCTCAGGACTGAGACACTATTTCTACTATAGCATTACATGAAGCTACATGAAAGTTTTAAAAATTAATTAAATTCAACTATTTAATTTAGACTAAATGTTTATTGTACACTTAATACATAACCTTTTAAATTAATTCAATAAAGTTTAAAAGTAATACCAACCTAATCTATTTTCCTCACAAATAACCCAACCATGCCAGCAGCAAATATGCGCCTTTGCTCTGTAATTGATAAATTAAACTTGTAAAGACTTCTAGGATATAACTGTTGTTTAACAAAATAACTGTAGCGGGTTGATTCGGTATCAATAATTGCCAAAAAATAATTAACATGTTAATTGGCATTTATTTTTGTATAGTGGTAGTTATCCAGTCAATTGCTAATTAAAATACTTAAACCATTCCTTTCAATTTATACGAATGAGATTATGCTTTTATTACCTACTTCATTTTTAGATAATGATAGGGCAAGTAAATTTATGTCCCTTATTTATTGAACCTTGGCAATAACAACTGATATATTATTAGCAGTGAGACGTGCTTTTATCAAGAGCACATAAATGATGTGAGTCTGGCATCACATGTACTTTAAAACTGAGGTCTGCATTTGTACATGGTGGTGGTAACTGATGCTTCCTCTTTGTCTTGCTCTTCTCTTCTCTTCTCTCCTCTTCTCTCCTCTTCTCTTCTCTTCTCTTCTCTTCTCTTCTCTTCTCTTCTCTTCTCTTCTCTTCTCTTCTCTTCTCTTCTCTCTCTCTTCTCTTCCTTCCATAAGATGCTTGCCTTTCTCTTCTGGAAAAGATGTCAGCATGCAGGCTACAGCAGTATGCCACAGCCTGTGCACACATCATCACCACATATATATGCTATGGGGGAAGGCAGGGCAGCAACTCATTATCCCCAGGCTCTGGGATTCCTGTCAGCTCCCCCAGACCTGTCCCTGGCCCTGCCATTACAGACTGTATCTTTTTACTGGACTGACTGGAAACGGGAGAGAAAAAACCAGCCAAGCTTTTGGGCATCCAAGCCCTTCTTCATGTCTGAAATAGAAGTAGTGAGTTTAAGGTAACAGCTCAGATTCTGAATAGATATGCATCAGTTAGGCAGTTTTTGAAAGAAAAGACTGTTCATGTTGAAAAGAGATGAGAGGACATGAGAAGAAAGCAAGACAAAGCAGAAGTAGAGCAAGGACAATAGAGTTTGAAAGAGAGGTTGTTTGAAACACTGACAGATTAGGGAGAAAGGAAAAGTTAATAAATAATCAATTGTAAAACAAATCACTAGCAGCTCTACGTATTTTGTCCTCAAAAATATGACTCTCTGAGGAGGAGAGAATTTTGTTCTTTACTCTTCTGCTGTGGAAGTGGTCTGAGGTTCCTTTGAATTGTGACATGCAGAGGTCATTTATCATATGGTCATACTTCACAGTGTATAGCTTAGAAACTAAAAGTTAGAAGACACTACCAGCACTTTTAATCAATGTAAATAGCATCCATGCTTCAACTTGGATTATGTTGACATAAATATACATCATAACAGCTGAAAATTTCATTCTAAATAAGTCCATAAAAAAATGTCACATAAGTAAATGGGGAAGGGATTTGGGTGGTTAGAATGTTAATTTTATTATTTTTTCTATTGTGTAGATTGCTAATAATGTATGAAAAAATGTGAAAACAGTGCAATATATTAGCAAAGGGCATCTTTGTGTAAAACAAGATAATAATAAGGAACTTAAAAGGAAGGAATGATGTTATCCTGAATAACAAGGACAAATTGGTGATGTGGAGACCGGCTGATCAATAGGCTAATTATTTGAATAAAGATAGCACTGGCTGCTTAGATCTCATATCTGTTTTGGTAAACACACCTCTGTCTTAGCCCCATTTATCTCGGGGGCAACAGAAGTTGTAGGGTTTTTTCTTTGTTTGTGGTGTGTTTTTTGATAGAAAGGCCATCTCAGAAGTCCCAGTTGAAGACAACAAGAACAAAAACGTAATGAGGGACAAGGCTGGAGAAAAAAAATTTCATTTAGGAAAAAAACAAAAGCCTTTTTCTTTGAGGATATTTTACTATTTCTTTGAGTGGACAAAGATTAATAATTTAAGATTTTGGCTAGGTGAAAAATATAAAACTAGTTTCCACTAGTCTTATGCATATTGGTATTACTTGTAGGAGGCACACATATATATACATATGTGCGCTCATCTTACCAACCGAAAAAATTGAAGAGGTATAAAAATATAACATAACTTTTGCTTACTTCATGTATAAAGATAATAACATTAATAAGTAAGAAAAACATTGTCATGAAACTGTCTTTGTCATATAATACGAAAAAGAAGTTGAATTCTGTTCATTTTACTTCTAAGATAGTATAGGGAATTTTCCATGAGGGTTTGTTTGTTTGTTTGTTTGTTTGTTTGTTTGTTTGTTTGTTTGTTTGTTTGTTTTGTGTTGAGTCTTGATAACATTAGAGTAACAGTTACAAGATTTGGCACAAAGGATATGCATTGAAGACTATTGTGGTCTAATTTTCAGCATGCATATACAAATATATCTTGTGAACAAGAAACTGTTCTTTGTAATGTTGTATGTTATACTCATGTTGAAAATTTATATGAATAGTTAAATAGAACGTTCAAAGAAGACCATGGGAAAATTATTTAGCAATCTGTGGCTGAATGTTGTATAAATAATATTGCTATAATCTTTTATGTCCTCTCTCGTTTTTGAAGTGGATGCACGGTCTTTGTTTATACACTCCTTTAGGAGACACATCATCTTGGGAAGAAAGATTTTCACTGCTTAGTCAAGTACCATTGTCAGCAAAGGGCTAAAGGCAAATAGTATAGTGGTTTCTGGATTACTCAGGTTCTCTTTTAGTAAGTGTCAGTAATTGAACAGCTGTTTCCTATGCATATTAAAGTTCAGCCAAAAGGATTTGTCAAGCAAATCAGCCAACAGAATACTTCAGTAGCTGAATTCTCAAGGCAAGAAAAATTCAAGTGAACTGTGCTGGATGCTAAATGTTGAGAAACATTGGAATAATCCAATCATTATTAAACAAATTGGAGGGGAAAGAAACCCCTGGTACTGTAATAGCCAAATTATGAATGAAGGTGAAATGGCTTCTTTTTTCTGTCAAGCATTTTTATCATGGATTTAATGGCTTTCAAGAAAAAAATTATAAACTTTTAATATACAGTAAAAATTACTTTTAAGCTGTTGAAGAGCCAATAATACCAATTCACAAAAATCTTTGTTAACCTATCAATATATTGATTTGTTCACAGTTTTACGTCCAGTAAATAAGGCCCACTTCTGTAACACCAGAATCAATGTCTGTAACTGGATTTACAGTGCAATAACTTTTTTAAAATATCTATGACTATTCCAAAATATGAAAGATGCATCTCAATTAAGTATAGTTATCCTCCAAGGAAATGGAGGACAATCGATTTAAAATACGTTAGAAATTAAAGGTCTAATGTAAAATTACTTACAGGATTAAAAATCAAAGTGGACCACGGATAGAGGGAACTGCTGGCAAAAACAGCAGAGGCAATAGTTCAAAAAAATGCATGTGAAAGTGAAGGCACAGATTCATCCCAGTCTTCCAAAATGTGTGTTAAGTCTGTGGAGTGGCAAAATAAAATTGCAAATTTTTATTTGGTATGTTCATACTAAGAGGCTTGGCTATGAATCTGAGAAAATTAACTTCAAGTGAAGTAGCTGTCAAGCTATGCTGCAAAGGAAAATAGAGATTAATATTTTAGAGAAGGTGCATGAAATTATTATTTATGTGACATCACAGAAATGCAGTAGTTACAACAGATGCCAGATAAAGTCCCCAGATCAAATAAGGAAACTAATTTGTAATCCAAGCTTTACTTCCAGTAATAATAGTTGCAGGAAAAAAAAGTCTGTTTTACCAGAAGGTCAAGAGAGCAATAAACTGAGGTAGCTTTATTGTCTATGGGTAGTTTGGGGATTTTTTTTTTGTTGTTGTTGTTGTTGTTTGGTGTTTTTTTGTTTGATTTGGTTTTGGCACTGTTTTGTCTTCAGATTCCTATTTGCTTTATTTTGAAAGAGGGTTTTTTGGTTGGCTGGGTTTTTTTAATATTTTTATTCACGTTTGCCAAGACATATTCATTTGAACAGAATTATTTCTTCCATGCCCTAAATTTTTATTTTTACTCCATTGTTTGGCAGATAGCTGCATCTATATTATTCAAAATTCATGCACTAAACAACACCTCCTGTGTAAAATATTCCTGAAAATAAATGATTATTTTCTTGTATATTTTAAATACTCAGAAGTTCATCTGATTAAGCATATCTGCTTTGTTATTAGAGACAAAAAATAACCCCCAAGTAAATCAACAAAATTATATGGCCACTGATTAGGCCCATGCATTTAAAATTTCAAACACATAATTATTTTTCTTTGACTAAAAGACAATTGCTGTGTTATTAAAGAAAAAGAATTATTATAAAGTAGTTTAGGCCAAAATCATATATTAAATCAATTATAATTTACAAAATTATAATTCGGAAGTAACACTTAAGAAATAACTCTGGAAGTTATGGTTCTACAGTGATAGGAAAATGAAATGCAGGACTCATCAAAGCATCATTAAATATAAATAATAAAAAAAGTAATGGTAGTAAAGGTTGTTTTTTAGAATTTAAATTAGTATTATGTCATATCTCTGTTTAAACACCCCCAGAAACAGTTCTTACAGCAGTGACTTTAAACAGTATTTGTTATTCTGAAATGGAATTAATTTTAGTATTTTCAAATGGTGTCTAAACTCAGTCCTATCATCAAACACATAAGTGTTTAATACCATGAAAAACTCTAAGTATCTTGATCCATGACTGGTTGATAAAAACTCACAGGAGACTTGGGCACATTAGGAATAACAGAGAAAGCAAGATAACGTTGGTCATCTCAAATGGTGCTCCACATGTAAATATTCTACAGCAAGGAAGTTGAACTGACCTCTAGAATTTAAGCTATGTAAATGGTTTTCATATATTGAAAAAATAGTGAATTCTTTTATACAAACAACACTCACATTTAAAATATTCAGCATTTCTGGACCATTTGGTTAGATTTTTATTTTTAGAAACAAAAAGTATTTTCAGCAAGTACTTTGCTTTCATTACCCTCACTTTGACCTTCCTATGGACATCCTTTCATTACTTTTATTTTTTTTTTTGGATGTGCTTGAATACTTAAGTTTAAATAAATCTATTACAAACTTGACTGGAATAAGGAGAATGAAGAGGTCATAGTGAGGGATAAGGACATTAAGTTGTTTGTAAATATTTGCACTGCTTGCATTTAGAAATCAATCTCAAAATAGATCCTAGAGGCATAATTAAGAAAAGAGGATAAAAATGAGCAGTGAAAAAAAGTTAATATTAAGGTAAAGCCTCCAAGAAAACTGTGTTCTATTACTTTGTTGAACAACAGAATAAATTCTCTAGGAGTGGAGGAATTTTGCAGCACTTGAGTCAGTTAAAGTGAGACTGGATAAAATACTTGTGTGATAATTTAGTGAAGAAACTTACTAGGTGACCTAATACATCTTTCCCCTTTTCTAATATTTGTCTCTATATAAGGATAATTATTATGAATTCCTATGTATCATTTTTGTATCATATTGCTTTAAATTAATGTGACTGTATTATTGACGATGTACATATTTTCTTTATTTTGTTAAATACTACCTATTTAGCTTAAGCATAAAGTATTCTTTTCTAACAATGGCAGCAATATTCTGTTGCATCTGCATTTATGTACTATTTGATTTTGCAAGATGGAGAGGGTCCTTGACCCAAGGAAGTTAAGAAAGTAATAACAAAAGCATATGCATCAATCAAGACTGTATAGGAATTAAATATTCTGCTAGTCAATAAGACAAACACTATAAAGTACTTTAAGATTAAACAACTATTATTTTTCTGCCCTCGTTCATTATTATAATGTGAAAAACAGATAAAACTGTGCCAATTAATAAATCTAGAACAATATTTCATAACTATGTTTAACAGATACACATATATATATATTATTTTTGCAAAGCTGGTGCACATATATGTGTGCCCATTATCAGTTTGGAACATACAGATAATTGTTTCTATAGTTTCAGTACTAATGAGATTACTTGTTTCCATCTTGTCAGAACTAATTTTTAAGGCCTTTAAAAAAGTGCTGTGAAACACAATGACATGGAGTTAAAGCAAGTCATTCTTTTACATGTGAAATATCTGTGAAGTACATAGTACAACATATGGTACCTCACACTCAAGACTGTATGAGATTTACCTGCTTTTCTATCACAGTGCCTTTTTATAGATAGAATTTTTTTTAAACAAAAGCAATAAAAGTATGGGTTTATTTCCTTTCTTTACTTCTTTTTTCCTTTAAGCCTGACATTTCTGTATAGTTATGATCTGGAAAATAGTCTGAAATATCATAGCACATGATTTTGATTAATCAGGTTGTTTACCTTAGCTCTTTTTAACGACAGGACTGCAAACTGGATTTTGCTGCAATTCATTGTTACCGGCTTGAGTATTTCTGTAAGAGTACAGTGAGTCTCTTGAGATTAAAAACAGTATAGAACTGGGAGTAAAGGATAGCCTGTATTTATATTAGTCTTTGTGGGTGTTGCAGCTTAATGATCCTGCTCTTTACCAACAACTTGTATTAATGAAGTCAAGAGCAAGGTTCCACTGCCTTTGTGAGTCAGGGTATTTATTAGGCCCTGAATATTTAGAGTGCAATACCTCTCTAAGCACAGACTTTGCTTCAGCTTCTGTGGTGTGGGTAAGCAGTCATGTGTTAACTACCTTTTGGCTTTCAAAACTTTACTGAGTAGTGAGTAGACTATTACCCATCCCGCCCAAGTAGGGCCATCTAGAGTCATGCCCAGGACCATGTCCATATGGGTTTTGAATGTTTCCACAGGTGGAGTTTCCACAGTTTCTCTGGGCAACCTGTGCCAACATTCAGCCATCCTCAAAGTAAAAAAAATTGTTTACTGATGTTCAGATGGAACCTCCTGTGTTTCAGTGTCCATTGTGCCCATTGTGTCTGATCATGTCCCTTGGGACCACTGAAAAGAGCCCGGACTCATCTTTCCTGTGTCCTTCCTTCAGGTATTTATACACATTCATAAGATACCACGTGAGTGTTCACTTCTCTAGGCTGAACTGTGAAAGCTCTCTCAGACTTCCCTCATATTTGAGGTGCTTCACTCCTTTAATCATCCTTGTCATCCTTTGTTGCACTCTTTCCAGTATGTGCATGCCTCTGTTGTGCTGAGGAGCCCAGAAGAGCTGGGCTCACACAATACTCCAGGTGTGGCCTCACCTGTGCTGAATAAAAAAATGAAGGAACACACAACCTCCAACAGCAGGCAGTACTTTTCTAAAGTAGCCAAGAGTACCAGCAGCCTTCCTTCTGGCAAGGGCATAGTGCTGGCTCAGGAACTTTGTGCCCACCAGGATCACCATATGCCTTTGGATCGCCCCTAGCATATATTGGTACATGGCATTGTTCTCATGTGCACAATTTTGCATTTCTTCTCGCTGAACTTCATGAAATTCCTTTTGGAACACACTTATTCCATCCGGTTATTCTTGTTTCCCCTTTCTCATGTCTTCTCTTTTTCTATTGTTACAAGTCATGCACAAGGGCAAAAGATAAAAACAAGCAAACAGTAGTGGAAAATTATAATTTAGGCTGTATCAGAAGGAACCTAGATAATGAGCAGTGTAAATGGATGCAGATGTATGTAAAGACAAAGCATGATGTTATTAAAAACCCTTAGAGATGTCTGAAAATGGAAAGAACCAGTGAAAGTTGTGCTGAAATTCTGTGGAAGTGATGAAGAAAGTTAATAACTGGGTACTGTTCTGTTGAAGACAGTGTACTCTGAATGTTCAGTAAATGACAGCTTTCTCCATCTTCCTTTATCAGGAGCACTAGCTGTTTTGCTTTCACTAGGATGACATATGCAGAAGTGAAAGAATGTCTCAACATAAATGGCCTTTTCGCATTCTAATGTTGCTTTGGAAAATAACAAATAAAAAATGTAGGAAACAGGATTATACTAGCCTAAATTCTAATATACAGATATGAACATCTGTATAAAAGAAACCAACATATACAAATACTTTGACCATCTTTGAGGCACATAATTATAGATTTAGTCTATTTTTTTATTTCAATCTTTGTGGCCTATTTTATAATTCAAGTTATTAGTTTCAGATACAATGGTTAGAGATTAAATCTTCATATTCTCCAAAGAATTAAGCATATAAGGTATGTTGCTAAAACTTGAACCACTGCTTTTTTAATCTCTGAGATTATTTTGATAGGTTTTAGATGGTTTTTCTTGTTCTCTGTTGGAGGTACAGTTATATTTTAATTCATATTAAGACTGTAAGGAATTCTGTTGAAATGTTAACAAGATAAAAAAGACACACAAGATATATTGCAAATTGGACTAAGTTAAAAACCTTAAATAGCTTCTTTCTGATTTTTTTCATAATTTCCTCTTTTTTAAAATTGCTTTTTTATAAAATTAGGCATTTTAAGTGACAGTGGATTTTATAGTACCAGACTATATTTCAGTCCACAGACAAGCTCCTGAATAGGAAGAAATATGGAATTTCAGGAACTGTTCAGTTAATGCACTTTGAAAATTACCTAGACAGGCCAGCATTTCCTCAGAAAATAACTCAGTGTACAAGAGACAGTGGTGCTAAAATACGTAAGATTTATGTAGTCTCCCACCATCATAAAGGCCTGCTTCCAAAAAGAAAACAGCTGAGAAAAACAAGCTACTTTTATTTATAGGCTAAACCATAATTTTTCATTATACAAGCAGTATCTTTCAATTTATCAGAATATTAGTCTCACATTTATTATTTTGATAATTCCATATATTTACCAGAATTATTTATATACAGAGGCTACATTTATCAAAGGTCCAAGGAGTTGTAAAATTGGTCTCCCATTCAGCCTGGTCAGCTCTTCAAAGAAAAAGAAAAAGTAAAAAAAAAAAAGGAAGGAAGGGAGATAAGGAGGGAGGGAGGAAGGGAGGG
>VWZP01007085.1:250478-295007 GCA_013396995.1 Dicaeum eximium
AGGAAGGAAGGAAGGAAGGAAGGAAGGAAGGAAGGAAGGAAGGCAGGCATCCTGATCTATATGCAAATAAATAAATCAGCTGTTTACTTTTTCCTCAGCAGTATTTTTGCTTTCACTTTCCAATTCTCAATATACCAGAAAAAAAAAAAAATTCTTCTTTTATGCTCCTAATTCTCAAGAGGTAATTAAGACCAGAGCAAAATAAGAGGGCAAAACAAAAAATATAATAAATAAATTAAAATGAGATGTTAGAGCTATTAAATATGTTTAAATATATGGCATGAAAGGGAAAAAAAAGTGATAAAAGGTAAGAGAAGGATGAGTTCTCTATGAGCTCTACATTATAAAAACTGTGGAACTTAAAATGCCAAATATTTGAGCAATAATTCTCCTATAACAGTACATCTCACCAAACATGAATGAACAACACAGGAATGCAGAGAAAAGAACTTATGTTCTCTAAAATCTTTCACTTGAAATCTCATAGCTATTTGTAAAACATATCCCCAAATTAAAATGGAAAATTGGAAAATTATGAATCATATAAAAAACAATCTGATGTGAAAATTTATGACAATACTACTCACTTTCAAGAATTTAGAATTCCTGTTGCATGGAAATCAAACATGCCGCACGACTTGCACCAATGGAGAAACAACAGAACTACGGGATCTTCTTTTTTTCCCCAACAGCGAGACAATGGGATAAATGCAGTAGTCTTCACAGGGACTTTTACACAAGTGAAACAACTCAGAATATCTATCACTCAAGGATATTATTCAAGGATAATTTTTACCATTGCCTACACTTGAATTACATGTCATGCTGAAAACTGCTCTGAATAAATGTCTGAAAGGCAGCTGAGAAGGACTTTGGGACATGAAGTTTTGAAATTAAGTATGACAATTCAATCTGTGATGTGTGATTCAGATTTTGCTGGAATTTGAGCTGGAACATTACAGCTCAAATCTATATTCAAAATAATGCAAATTGATGTGACTGAAGCATTATCGTTTCCTGGACAATTTCTGGCATCTTTTCTTGCATAGAACACAGCACATCCTACCTTACCTGTTATTCAGATTTTTTTTAAACTACACTCCTTTTCACTACAAATTTAAGTACCAGTTTGAAGAAATTTTGAAGATGTTGCTTTGTTTTTCTTCATTTGTGTGACACAAGATTATAAGCAACATGAAAACAGATATTATAAAAAATAGAATTAATAATGTATTTATGTAATAATGAAGAAGTTACAAAAATTTTTTGAAATATGGAACCACAAGAAGAAACAAAATACAAGACAAGATGCAATTTAGAAGATTTTCCAGTATTTCTTAGACTGTTTCTTTTTTTGAGAAAGGTATAAAAGTATTTTTTAGAACACGATAGGAAATTAATATTGAAAGAAAAAATATTTTATAAAAATTCATAATTATTTAATTTAATGCCTATTTTAAAATGTTTACAAGCCTATTTAATAAATATATCCTTGGTTTGCTGGCTTGGAAAATGTCTTGCATTTAATTCACTTTCTTTTCTTTCAGGGGCCTTCTCAAGGCATGGACATAGAGGTCTGGGCATTTCAGGTTCTGTAATCAGCAGTCACTGATTGAAGTCAAGTTTACTTAGCTTTGTGGGCTGAGCTTTGAATGGTTCCTTGGAGAATGCATTCCCAACCCTTTTTCTTCATAAAGCTATAGTTCCAAAATGGTGCATATAGTATTTTTAGGTGGAGAAGAAAATGCATTTAGTTGTGACTGCATACATACTTGACGTGTTGACCTTGGCAGCTTCCAGCTGCCCACCTGGTCAGCCTCACACTCCTGCCTCTCAATAGGACAAGGGAAGAAAATGAGATGAAAAAGCTTTTGGATAGAGACAAAGACAAGGGCAATCACTATCACAGGAGCAAAGACTCAACTTGGCTAAGGTTAATTTAATCTATTACCAATTAAAATAGATTTGAATACTGAGAAACAAAGCCAAACCTAAACCACCATCCTCCTACTCTTGTGTTTTTCCAAGCTCAACTTTATTCCTTCATTTCCACTTGTCTACTTCCACCTGACCCTTAGGGATGCAAGGGGAATTACAAATGGTGCTATTAGACCATAGCAGCTCCTCTCTGCTTCCTTTTTCTCATGCTTTTCCCCTCTTCTAGTGTAGACCTTCCTCAAAGGCACAGCACGTAAGGCAGCCTGTCTAGCCTGTAAAAAAGTTGTCCTTTTCACACAATTTTAGTTAGGCCTTTTTCCTGCATATATGATACAACAGCCATAAGATCTGTGTGGCATGGGGAGAAATTGTGTCCCATAATGCAGAATTCCAACAAATTTTTGGGGTTTTTTTATTCAGGCGCAAATAATATTTTTAGTTTATTTAGCCACTTCAGGCAATTGGTTTCTTGGTTGCCAGGGTTTCTGACATAATTTCTGTAGTGGGCACTTGTATTATCTTGTGACATAGTAACTAATATCTTTTGAGATTGTTCACCCATCTATGTTTTTCATGATGTCTAAAATATTACTATGAGTTCCTCTGACTTCCTGCTCAGTGAGCCCAGTAATGACAGCAAGATCCATGTAATGGAAAAATTTACAGTCTGGAGAGATGTTATTATTCTCCAGATGTTGTGCCACTAGCCCTTGGCAGATAGGTAGGGCTAAGCAAAAGCCCCTGAGTCATGACACTGAAAGTATATTGTAGTCCTTCCCAAGAAAAGTCAAATTGTTCCTGGGATTCTGCAGTACTGGATATGCTAAAGAGAACATGAGCCATACCAGTCACAGCATGCCGTGTTTCAGCTTCTCTCTCAATACATTTGAACTGTGTTAATACATTTGGGACAAGTGCAGTAAGGGAGAGGCTGCTTTATTTATTAGCTGGTAATCTACCATCATGCATCAGCAACCACCTGGCTTTTTTATGGGTCAAAGAGGACTGTTAAGGGGAGAGTGATGTGGCAGGTAATGCCCATCTCCAGCAATACTTTACCTGAGTGATTCCAGCATGTCTCCCTGGGTAACTGATACTGTTTCCAGGCTTCTGGGTTTGGAGATGGTAGTAAAACTGCTGGTGCACTAAAGTAGGTACTTTACCTACCAAAAAAGCCTGATTTTTAAGGAATGTTTTCTACCTAAGGTAAAGAAGGTTTTACATATCCAAATTTTATCCTCCGTGATTTAACTGGGAACTTGAGACATGCTTACTCAGGCAATAAAAGTTTTCTCAGATGTAGGATTAGGTGTATTTCATGGGATGGCTCTTCAGAACCACCAAATGAATGTTTGTACAATGCGACTGTGCAGGTAATGAAAAGGATTTTGGTGAATCTCAGTTGCTTTAGTATGGTAGGTAAGAGAGATGTTACCAGCGTTTTTTTCCTATTTTAGTAGATAACTAGTGGGATTTGTGCTTGATGATCCTCCTGTCCCACTCCATCCCCCGGCACATCATGAGGTTTTGCCACACCTGAGCAATTTTGATGTTGGTTTGGACATTGTTTTTAAAGGACAATGGAGATTAAATCCTGAGTGAATTTGACTTGGTGGATTCTTTCTCCTCCTCCCCCTGACTAGCAAAGGAAGCCAAGGGTGTTACTATATCAATAGTAAACATTTTTCCATTGACAGTCCCCAGTTATACAAAATTATGCCCTTAGTATGTATAAGGAGGATGTCTGTAAATAAATAAATGGGACTGCGTAAAAGAGGTGAATATTTCGGTATCTGGTCTCACAAAGATGTGAGAAAAAATTCCCTGCTTCATAGCCAGTTTCCAAAGGTATATCCAGCCTCCTCCACATGCTCCCACAAAACTGATTTATCATCCCAATCAAAAAGAGATGGTTACTGTGCTTGCACAGTTTTATGTTAGATTATTGATGTTGGAAAAGATCCTAACCATCATCAAGTCAAGGCATTAACCTAACACTGCCAAGTTCAGCCCCAAATCACATCATGCACCATATCCACCACATCTTTTAAATACTTTCAGAAATGGTGCTCCACCACTTCCCTGGGCAGCCTGTGTCAATGCCTAACCACTCTTTAAGTGGAAGAAAGTTTTCTTAATATCCAATCTAAGCCTTCCCTTGTGCAACTTGAGGCCCTTTCCTATTCTATTTCTTGTTACTTGGGAGAAGAGACCTATCCCCACCTCACTACTACTTCTTTATTTGTTGAGAGTGATAAGAACCTGAACCTGAACCTCCTTTTGTCCAGGCTAAACAACCATCTGGTACAAAAAATGTCAAAGTTTTCCATTATGGTTCAAAACATAGTTGTCGGAGGCAGGAGGGTGGTGTTTTAGCAAGTTCTGTGATCACTCTGAATGGTCATACTAAATTTCAGATTGCAGCCTTAAAGAGAAGTATCTTTCATATTTTAAATGCTTTGTATATTGTCAAGTACTCTGCTGCAAAAAGTGTAAAGTATTGAAGTTTTTTCCACTTGTTTTATGTGTCTCATCAAAAAGATGGAATTAGAATATTAACTGAGGCATTATCATCCCAGCATTATCATCCCAGCATCATCATCAGCTCTTAGTGTCTATTCTTGATGACTATGTTGGTTGTAGGGAAAAAATATATTCCTGAAACAGAGAATTCACTGAAGAAAGGGGCATTATATTTTAAGTTGTTGCAAAAATTTTAGATGTATATTTGTAACCAAAGATATTACTGTAAAAGCTTATGCACCAGAACAGCTGGTAACAATGGAGAAAACTTTTGTCAGGAATACTTAGTATGGATCTTTTTGCTAGGCAAGTCCTCTTGCAGAAAATTCATTTTTTATTTTGTGCTAGTCCACTAATTCTCATTGATTTGTCACCACTCTTTCAACTGCAGTTATAGATGACTGGTTTTTAAACAGTCTTCTCTTTATAAAAAGGTGATAATTTTACTGAAGACATAAAAATAGTATAAGCCATTAATTTAATTGTAAATTAGAGATTTAGCAATGCAAAGAAGTCTTGGTTTCTCGCTTTTGCATTTCAGTTATTAGATGTGGATACCTTTAAGACCCTGCTCATGAGTCTTTCACTGAATTTCAAGAGTCAAAAGAAGAACCTTTGAACAGATCCATTTGCCTTCCCATAAACAATGTAGAAGACTTTTCTTCAAACTAAACTTCCAAATTTCTTGTCAACTGACTTGAAAGGGCAGCTTCTGAGCCAAGTCAGTGTTTTGCCCTACAACTTCTTTAGATTCTGAGCCTGTCAACCGGTGCAAGAAGAAATCAAATGTGGCTTTTAATTCAACTTTTAGGAAAAAAAAGAAATGAAAATTTCAATTATTTTAAGTACTTTGCAAGTACTTAAAGTGTTAAATTAATTTAATTAATTTTGCAAGTGTTAAATTAATTTCCTGGAAATTATTGAAGAACTATCAGGAACAATTTTTTTTATTTACTACTAAGCTATGGTAGGGCTGAGATCAAATAAATTATGTGTAAAGTTAAAGGCTTTAATCTATTTTTTTTTTTCAAAAGACAATGTAAAAGAAACCAAATTCCAAATATGTAGGGGATTAAAAAACCAAGAAGTCTGGAACTCAGGAAAAGAAAATCATGGATAGGTAACTATTTTCCCAGCTTTGCAGAAAATACATTGTCATTCAAGTAAAAGACACAGGAAATAATTATAGTTCCATTCACAGAAAAGTAAAACACTGTCTGGATACACTAAGTGGAAAGAACCACTATCTTTTAGCTGAGGAATTGTACTTTGCATCACTGGGTAGCACGGGAAGCTCAAAGTATATTTGATTACTTCACAAAGCTGCACAGGAAGAGGAGGAAACATAATGTACCAAAAGCTATACTAGAAATTACCTTAATACTTCCAAACATACTTATGACCAACAAAAGCAAGCTTTAAACATTTTTTATTTATCTATTAATTTTAAATTTTATTCTGCTTTGAAAACATTAGATTAAATGAATTTATTTGTGGATGGACTAAGCTAATCCTCACTTTCTAATGCTGATATAAATTTTTTTCTCAAATCTAATTTTAAAAACAATAATTTTGAAAGCATTATACACAGTTGTCAACTGTTCTTTGACTATCATGATAGTGAAATAGTGTTTACTAAATGAATACCAGAGTTGTCTTCCCCCCCGGGATATCTTTAAAGGTGCTGTCCATTGCCTCTGATCCACTTGGACTGAAACAAAATCTCTGAATATAATATTATTATTGTATTTTTTTTCTCCTGAAAATTTTTATTCCTAATGAAAACTATCATATGTATTGCCTGCTCATAAATATTAATCTTTAAATTAATGTCTTTTAAAAATGCATAACAGGAACTTGGACACCTATAATGTAATCAGAAGGAATTCTCTTGGTAGGCATGTTCTCTTCAATCTTTCTTCTGAAATAAACTCCACATATTGAACACTGCACAACAATTTACAATCTGGAATGGCCAAAATTGTGGCTGACCTCTGGGGACTTGCAATACAATACAAACTGTCTCCTGACTGGCAAACTCCATTTAATTTCTCTCCTCTTCCCTAGGAATAAATGTTCCAATACTCCTAACTTGTGACCTTAGGGAGTAACTTACTGGAAAGTCAAAGTTAAAGTAGGTAGAAATTTAAGAGACCTTAGTTACTGCAGCAGATTTGTAGCCCAATATGATGGGCAAAGAAATGAATTCAGGTGTAATTAGGAAGATGAGATAGAAAATCCACTAGCAGAAGAAAACTGAAAATCACACATAGGAAAAGATAGATATAGCAATTTAAAAGTTATTGGAAATCATATTCTCTATTAGGTATTTTGAGCTGGTGCACATTTCTCAATTTCCCTTGGCAAAAATGTTCTTTCTTGTATAAATAATAAATGTTCATTGGAGCACCAACTTGAAACCATTTCATTAAACTCATGTTCAGCATCTCCCTCTTCAACTCAAGTTTAACTATCTCCTTAATTTCTGTGATAGGTTGCACATATGTCTAAAATTGGAAAAAACCAAAGTAACTATGCCTTTCATTGTTATTAAATGTGGTTGGAAGCTGTAATAAACTAAATAATCTGTTCCTGATAGATAAACTCAAATGATTGTAAATTAATATTAGAAAACCAACCCCAACAAAAAAAATAACCCCCTACACCAAAGCCACAAAAGATAGGAGTAATTTTATTTCTGTGCTTTTGACATGCCTAGAAAACCACTCAAGGATCAGCCTATATTAAAATGTACTCAAATAACAAAGACTGTTCCTAAAAGAATATTACATTTGATTATTTCATCAATTTATTTTTGTATTCATTTTCAGTAACTCCTTGTTTTCTTACCCTCTTCAAATTTTGATGGTAAATTTCCTGCATTTCCATCATGGATAGTGAAGGAATCACTCCCAAAACACTTACACATCTCAGGAGAGAAGGAAATGAAGTAATCCACCAACTATTAAGGGCAATTTCATAAAAAAATGGCAGGCCACCTGATATGCCAGGTGCTCTATTCTTGGTAGTAGATGATTGCAAGAACCATTAAGCTAGTTGGCATTCTCATCATAATGCCTTACTTGGAGAACAGAGGACACCTCTATCATGTTAACTACTATTACATATTTACTATGGCTTCTTTAGATATCATGTACTCCATTATAAAACTGAAAGTCAAAAGTTCACTTCTACAAGGCTGTATTCTACATGGTGTTAGCCAATTCAGGGTGTGGTTCAGATGACATCAGTATTTTTGATGTCCATCCCGAGTGAGAAAAATGTGTCCTACAAAAACTCTAATGACCACATCACGGATACAGCAGGGAAATCTTGCTCCTGTGCACATACCTCAGCATGAGCTGGGAGAGGGCACTCAGGTTTTCTCATGTCATTGGTGAGAAATGGTCCAAATCACAAGATGCTGTGTCCCTGTTTCACTGAAAAGGGCAAGACTATTGTCCTCCCTGCCTTGATTCTTCTCTGCTTGTACAAGACAGTAGGGTGTTTTACTGGTTATTCTGATATCAATGCACATTTCCCCCAAAATTTGCTCTATTTCATTGCATTTATACAACCATTCTCTTGCCTAGGTGTTGCTTGGGCCAGCCTATTGAATGTCCCTTATTTGACCATTGATGATTTAATCAATCATTACCTCTGTCATCTGCCATTGCTGGTCACTTCACATTATTTTTGGGTACTGCTTTGCAGGCAAAATAGTTTAATTCTTCATGGTACTTTCGAGTTGCTCAAGTCACTAACCTTCAGACAAATGTTGTTTACATACATTCACAAGCATGTTTGAGGCCAGTTTTAGCTAATCCATTCCAGATTAGAGAGTCTATCTGTGGGAAATTCACTCTCAAAGTGAAAAGGGCTTAGGCCTCCTCATGACTTGTAGAGGAAATTGCAAAGACAATAAAAAAAAATTAGGCTCCCAACTTAAAGATCACTGAGCTATCCAAAGGTAAATGGGATGAATCTATGTCCTTATGAATACAGACAGAAAAATCTTGAGATTCTAGGTTAAACAAAGCAATGCACAAATTAAAAACGTGTTGTCAAGTCACTCTTCAGAGAATTTTGGGCTCCTGTTCTATCTATAAATTATTTTTTATAGTCAGCTGATTTGGAGTATCTCATCTTTTTTGTCTGTATCCATATTAGTCAATCTGAGAAAACTTCTAGGTTCCTAGATTATGTTATACACACCAGCCATGTCCCAGTTCCCTAACACAACAAGGCTCAGGAAACTGCCAGTTCCTTTTTCCTAGTTACTGATATCTACTGAAAGTAGACCCAGACTGTCTGATTGAAGGAGCACCATATTACATTTTCATTTTTTAAAATTTTGAATATCAATACCTGTCTCTTCCACCCTATCTTTTCTTTTAGAAAGTTACCCATAGGAGTTTCAGTGGGTTTTATATTTTTTAGAAGTGAATGTGTTTTCTGTCTCTAAATACATATAGAATGTTATTATTTTCTTTCTTCATTTTTCTATTACTTCTGCAGTCTGAAAAGGATAAACTTAATTTCACTCTCTTCTTTGCAGAACATTATTATGTTTAAATTCTATTGTGGATGTAGTCTGCAAACATTTAATATACCAACAGGTGAATTAAATATACAAACCAGACTATTTTAAAATGTAAACCATACTGGTACAAAACTATATAATGGGAAGAACATAAAAATTATATTTCAGTACCAGCTGAATACAAGTCGTACACACAATTTTCTACATTCATTCAAAAGATTATAATCAGGAACTACAGTAGATACCTGAGAGAAAAAAAAAAAAAAAGCAAACAAAACAGTTTCCCATTTCCTTCTAGTAGCTTGTTGAATTGACAGAATAACTACAATGTCGGGTTTTTTCTTCTTCACTGGTAAATTAGAACTAATACTTAGAAACTACTAAATATTAAATCTTACAAATCATTATACTTTATTAAAATACATATAAATTAGATTAAATGGGGTCTGAGGTGAAAAATAGGCTATGCTGTGTTTCTTGAATTTTTTATAATCTCTTGCTAGTCACTGTTTGTTAATCAATATGTTATTGCCAAGAAAGTGAAAAGCAAACAAACAATAGCTATAATTTATGTATGGATCTATTGCATTTATGCCCAATTGCTGTTGAGCTGCATAGTTTATATTCTCTATGCTGGCAAGTTTTCCTAAAAAACTTGTTTTGGATCCGTGTTCCTAGCATATAATTGCATCATTGATGAGACTGGCAAAGAATAAGGGAATATTGTGTTGGCTTGTGCCCCAAAGAGTGAGAAGAATTAAAAAAAAAAAAAGGATAGAAGAAACAAAAATCATTGTTATTCAAGAGGAAAAAACAAGATCCTCTCTGAATGAGAAGCTAGTCTCCAGGTTCCAAAACTTTATTGTAAAAAAAAGAAGAGAAGAAAATTAATACTCTTGGGAAGAATAAACAAAACACCCAAAAAACCCAAAGCAAAACAAATACTCAAAAATCCCAAATGAAACCAAAAACATCCACAAAACCACAACAAAACCAAACAAACCCACAAAAGAAACAAAACAACAGTTAATGTTTAAATAGAAAAATCCTATTTCTTATATTGCAAACAATTTCACTTTCTTTTTCCCCCTTAGCTTTTAATTTCTCCAATCCAAATCCAAATTTCTCCTTTTTCTTCCCCAGCTTTTAATTTCTCCTTCAGTCCTTCTTCCCTTTGTTTCTTCTTCCCATCCACAATAATAGAGCTATAAATCTGCTCTGAGACTTATTGAAAAAACTCACACTCTACTTCTTTATATCTCCCTTGGATCTCACCTGCTTTACCTCCATTTCTTTTAGCCCCTTTCTTCATCTCATTCCATCTTTCTACTGTTAATCATTTTTTTGACCTCAAATACTGTTTTCACATTTGCTTTGGCTCCCCCAAACTTAAATAATAGTCTTAATCATCTAACTTCACCACTACTTAATTTCTCCTTGGTCTCATATTTTCTCTGCTTTAATATTGCTCTAATTGACTTTAGCAAAAATAACTCCTTGGGGTAAATTTAATTGTGAGTTTTCACCTTTCATTGGTTTTGACCTATCTTTTTAAGATTATTGACACACTCTTCTCTTCAGGAAGATACTAAGAGTTTCAAGTTTCCTTTTACCTCTTCAGATATATAAAATAGTTCCTTTCTGAAAATGTCTTTTTGTAGCCCTCCAAAAAGCTGCTAAACAGACATGCTGCTTCAATACATCACAAAGTATCCTTGATTTTTTTTTCTGATGCTTTATTACGTAGAATGTAATTTATCACATTTTTTGCCTGTAAATTTTGCTTACTTATAAAATTCTATATCAGTATTAAAAAAAAACCTGTCTAGAAAGGAATTTTTTCTATTTCTCATTTTTAACACAATTGCAACACAATTGTGGAAATATTTTCAAGTAAGCAACATCAAGTCATATTAAGCTTTGGTAGTAGCATATGTGCAACCTGTTAATTTTTGAATGAAATATGGTTTATATTGCCACAAACTGTAAACCAATAAAACCCATATACAGAGATTCAGAGATACCATTATTGCCTGCTCTGATATTTGGAAAAAAAAGCAACAAAGAAACAAGAAAGGGAATATTGTGTCCATTCTCTTTTTGAAAGTCATTCCCGGTGGCAGAGAATAACACTCTCTGAACTGTTACTCCAGAATCAATTGTTTATCCTTTTGACAGTCTTTAATGGAAAGATGTTTGTATTATACATTATTATATAATATATATGTTTATATGTATATACATACATACATACATACATATATATATATATATATATATATATGTGTATATATATATATATACACACATTTACCACCTGCCTTTTTTTCCACCTCCCGAATGCTACTTTTTTCATTCTGAGTTGCCTCAGTAGGTCCTTATCCATCTATGGTGGCCTTCTGGAATTTTTACCCAATTTCATTATTGATGGAGGACAAGGACCTTCATCTCTGTCTGCCTACATTTAGTGTACATGAAGGGTTGGTTTCAGTGAAAAGTAAATTCTATTTAAATGTTAACACATATAATACTCATTTGAGTACAAAAGGAGTGTGGCAATACTGTGACTGAGGTCATGTGCAGGAGCAATCTGTGCCACCCAGGGTGGACACAAGGTCGCACACCAATACGCACCCATGTCCTGGCACTGGCACTAATTTCTTCTGCAGGAGTAACACCGTATGCATGTACACTGCTAGCAATAGGGTGCCCCAAAGCAGGCTGAACCACAGCCCTTCCCCTGTTGTCACAGCGGTGCTAATGTAGATTTATTTCTTGTCTTTAATCTAGAATAACTTGTACCCTTAAAGGACTGGAAGTTGAGCCTTCTCACACTTAATGTTTCTGAGCAATGGGGCATTTTACTCATGAGGTACTGGTATTAAAATACACAGCTATAATCTGTGATGCTATTTATAATATAAATTTATAATCCATGATAGCTCATTTTAGTACATGAATTGCTTTGATAAACACTCTTTGAATGTACATGGTGGATTTAGCTTTGCAGAAGACAACAAAACAATTGTTCTTGTTGCTTGTCTCTGAAGGTAAAGCATTTGTAGAGAGACCAGAATTTATATACAGGTAACAATATTGAATGGCCTCATCAGTTTTAAAGAAAATATACCTTCCAGTTGATTGTTACAAATATCACAAGTGTAGTGGATTTTATTTTCCTGCTTCTCTTTTTTCCTTTTTTTTTTAGTCCTCTATTAAATCTGTTTTATTTGCAGGAACTAATTAACAACTATTTGGAAAAAAAAAAAGTGCAGCAGTGAAGCATGCCTTTTCAATAGAGAGAAAAAATAATTTAACATAGGTAACAGTTTAAAAGTAAAGTTTAACCCCAAGTATTCAAGAAAAAACCTTCAGAAAATTTTTTCTACTGCTGGATCTTGGGACCTGCTTGTTTTTTGGTTTTTTTTTTTCAGTACAGCTAATACAACTTGTTCTTGAGTGTTGTACTACTGGGACAAAGCTCATTTTCTCATGTAAAATTTACTGGTATTATGGGCCAGTGGTTATGAGTCATTAAGGATCTGAGGGTTTTGATAGAACAGAAAAAGAACTGAAAAAACTGTACTACAGAGATGGAAATGTAAAAATCATGCTATATGAAAAATAAGATTAATCAACCGAACAAGATAAAAAGAACCCCACTATTTTCACCCTCCTTACCATTACCAAAATATGAATTCAAAATGTATTTGACAAATGTGAAATATTTTGGCAAATACCCATAACAGCATCACTAAATTAACAAATAATGTTATCCCATTGTGCCTGTGCTTCCCCTTCATTATTAGGAAAGGATTAGGAAACCTTCCATTTTCTCCTGCTCCTGACTGTCAAATTGGTGACCAAGAATGAAGAAAAAAGATGGACTCTGACTGAGGTGTGGTCTCTTAGAAGTATTTTTCCTTTAATATTTGTCCTTTTTCTTTAAGAGAAGGGGGGGAGAGAACTTCCATCAGTCTGTTGAGATGTTAGATCCAGAAGGAAACATATGTTTACAAATGTTACACTTGTAATATATATCTGCAGCAAAGCAAAAATCTCATATTAGCTATGGTGCTGTAATTATCAATTAAATTGATAATGTACTGGTAAGGCAAAGGTTTTAAATTTAAATGTTTAAAAAAATAAATTGGGAAAATAACACACCAGCAAAAGCTCTACTAAAAAGTAATTCATATGTCAAAATTCAAATGGCTATCAATTGCCTTTTTGCATTCTTCAGCTTGACTATTTTCACCCCTGGATGATGTTGCTTTTTGCTAACATAAATTTGATTGTGAATGCAAATAGGTTTGAACATGATTGCAGGAATTCCTGGATTTCCTGGTTATTTGTGATTACTAGCTGCATAGTGCGTGGACTACATTCGTACTATTTTCATTTTATTTTTCTTCATAAGAGCCAGTTATCCTAGAAGCTTTTCACATCTCTCAGGAATATTTTGATTACATAAATAAAAGAGAAGCTCACGATCCCTTGTGATAAAGGAATACTTTATTATGGCTGAAGAACTCTGTGATTTTCCTGCATATGCACAAGCACTCTAATGATTGAACAGTTGTATATTGACCTCATATGACACTGGAATTGGAACTATTTGGAGAAGCTTTAGGAGAAACAGAAAACAGTTATTGTAAGAAACATGGAGGCAATAGACCAGTTGAGTTGTGAGAAAGAACAATGAATACTGAGGGTTGTGGTTGGTGCTAGAATGACAATATTTTTGTACACTTAATAAAAGGAAAAAAATTTCACGGTATATTAAATTTGTACTTATATGCATTATTATCACAAAACAAAAGTAATAATTTGATAAAATGGGTAGGATTTTTCCTTATTTTTCCTATATAAGCAAAATGGCATATGGCATAGTTTATTTCAGAGCGATGAACATCACTGATGAGCTTGTCAAAACTAATTCCTAGAATCTAGTCTATGAATATTGCCATCATATCACATATTTTTAATGGATGCTTGATATGTATCACAGAGTTCTGGCTTTGATATTTAGTAGCCAATGTAATAGACTGATAATAAAGTCATAAAAGATTTAGTTCTCAGGTTACTTTACTGGCAAATTCCATTTTATTGTCATTCATTGACATGAAAGAATATTAAAAAGGAAGATATATTTTTATTCTTCATTCGTATACAAGAAATCAGACATCAATTGAACTGCTTCTAGTGCAGTTTTGCCCTCTAAGGTGTCTTACTCCACAGACTGCTTATCAAAATAATCAATTTGCCGTAATAATGAGTGATTATTACTTACATAAAATCATACTTTTCTGCCTTTGCAGACAGATAGGAGACCTTCATAGCCTCCTTTAATAGTTGTGTATTATACTTTAAAAGTATACTTTAAAGTGGTCCTATACTAAAGTCAGAAGTTACTTTCCTGTAGCTAAATATGTTGTCTTGACAATGTCTTTTCCATACAGGATGAGGTAAGTGCTTTCTTGAATTGTGACTTCTTCTGTTTCAATATCATAGCAGTATAAAATCCCTTCAATGTAGTGTTGTAACTTAAAGAATCTATGATGGGTAGAAGGTGGAATGTGCTCAAGAACTGCTTTTTTAGCAAATAATTTTCAGCCCTGATTTTAATTTATGGTGTTTGTTTGTTTGTTTTATTTTTTTCTTTTAAATGTTGCCAACAGTTACTTAATGATCTTATTTTACAATCAAGCAATTTGCACACTTAATATACTTTTTCTGACATAATTATTTTAACTAATTAAAAAACATTGACCAATCTTAAGCAACAGTTAGTTCTGGGATGAGTAAATGGTACTGAATAGCCTTCTTTTGACTCTTCTCTCTTGATTGTATTGGAAAAAACTGTAGCTGCAAGAATTGTCATCTTTTTAGTCTATTTGTCTTACGACTTATAAATACAAAATATGAACATTTTCTTCTCAGTTTTATGTTCTGACATAAGACAACTGCTAAGGTTAAAAACTAATTAGTTACTGTATTAAATATTCTATAGGTAGCTGAATAATGTGAAAGACTGTATTAATAGGTTTCGAAGTATATCTACAATAATGCTAGTCATTTTATGAAAAATCTAATAATTTAAATATATCATTTAGTGACAAAATTAAATAAATAAAGTCAAATTGCATAACAGAATTTCAGTTTCTAAAGGCTATTGAAGCTTTTGTGAGTTTACAAATTGAGTGATTTGAACTGGCCATTTTATGAAATTATTATTTTCACTGTGTGACAATAATGCATATAATCACAAGTTTAAAGTTCTATGGAAACCTTTTTGTCTTTTACTAAAAATACCCCCAAATATTGCCATACTAGCACAAACCTAACAAAAATAACCAAACCAAACCAAAAAACCCCCTACAAATATTGCTATGCTAAATCAAAAATTAAGCAACCCCCCACTGGTATAGTATAAGCATTGCAGAATCCTTTAAGTACTTCCTCCCTAGGAGTTTCAAATTTCTGTCTGTCAAAACCTATGAGTTTTGCCTTCATTATAAACCAGCTTAGTATATGGGTCTCATACGGCACACAGCAGGTTATCTTGGATGTTAGTCAGGACAGCTTTTCATCCATGCATTAAGAGTGCAGAAATAATCATCCCGGAGGGATGGACACAAAGGAGACTTAACCAAGACAGTATGTATGCATTTGACTCTTTGATGTTTCACTCAATTCAATCTGACAAGAAAAATATTTAAGAACTGAAGAAAGACTCTTTTTCTGCAGAGAAATGGTGTTAATGAAGGAATAAATAACAGAAAATTTCTTATAAAATTGTGCTGTCATCCATTTATTACGCTAACATAATATGTCTTCATTGCAAGGCTGGGAAGAAATGAATCACATACAAAGTTTGGGTTAGCATGTGACTCCTGCACTATATCTGCGTTGACAGAGGAGCAGAGCTAAACAATGAACTCATGACTGCTGAATTTTTCTCCATAACGTAAGAAGATATAAGATAAAACCATAAAAAAAGAAGCACAAGGAAAGATTGGCCGAGGTGATCTTGCGAGGCCTTTTCCAACCTTAATCACATAAAATCCTTGTCTAAATTTTAAGGGGTATTGCCAGAAATAAAATAAGTGCCTCAAAAGATATAATATACATTCTCTCTCTTCTCATAAGTTCTAATTCTAGCAATTGTAGAAGTGTGACAAGTCACAGTCCTAATAACATATGGGTAAAACTAATTTAGAACAGAATGCAAGTGCCAGAGTGAAGTGCCTGTAATACATAAAAGTGATAAATAACAGTATAACTCATCTTATGGGTAGAGAAGGGTCTAGTTTAGTGTTCCAGGCCATTTCATCACACAGCAAGAGATGTACTTGTATAAATTCACTTTGAAGAAACACAGATGGAAATTAGACCGCATACTGAAATGTATGTTAGGGAGAATTTCAAGATGTCTAAAAAGGATAAAATCAAAAAGAACAAAAAACCCACACAATTTTTACTATGGATGTTTATATATTTATGCATGTTGCCTTGCTTTACAATTGAATGGGCAACTACCCCATAGATCTCTTATAGTCATAAGGTCTCCTTATGTTTGGAGGGGATGGAATACCTTAAAAATTGTTCCTGTGAGCCAGAAGAACAATAATTTAAATTGTTTTATACTTTAAAGCATTATTTTATGCCTATAGAGGAATTTTTACTTGCAAATGTGCTTGCACTGGGATCCCTAAAGAGCATGACATTTGTTTTGAACATTTCTGGAAGAAAATAGCCTGAAGTTTTTCACTTTTGCTCCCAATCTGAGGCAGCAATAAACAGTTTGCTCTACAAGTACTGTAGAGTATTTCTGCTTCTCACTTTGCTATTTCTTTTGCCATCTTCCTTCGCAAGACATCTTCTTTCAACCCATAGCCTGAAAAATAAATCAGATCTTCACTGAGATCCCATTTCTACTTAGAACATTAGAAATAGGATTTCTACAGTAGATCCAATTGACTTTTCAAATAAAAAATGGTCTAGAAAACAGTTTTTCACCTACAGGGTCTAGAACTGACAGCTTTAATAGCTCTATTAAAGTTGTCATGTAGAGCCAGCTGCTTGTTTAACACTATTACCATCTTGACTTTTAAAACTTATGTATTACCATATTGAGTTACCAATTCTAAGCACCTCTGCTTAATATTTTCTTATACAGAAATACACACTCTTTCAATTTCATATACAGTATATTGTACCCTGACTAAGAAATTTCCTGATGACAGTTCTAAGGAAGATAGTTCAAAAATCTGCCAAAAATCAAATTGCAGTTAGGTAAAGAAAACAAACTGTATGAAGCTACATGCAATATTTGGTGGGTGTTGAGAGGCACGGTTTTTGCCATTTTCTTCTCCAAAAAGCCCAACAAACAACTAAAATACTATTTGAAGAAATTATATTAATTTGTAAGCATGCATACAAATGAAAGAAGGATTGTTTAGTAAGAAATCCAAGCATGATGGAAGATAGTCTGGAATAGGACATCATCCAGTTAAGCAGAAAATTGTGAAATTAAAATTCAGCATTGATTAGGGACAGTAACAGAATTTTTAAGTGGAAGAGTATACATTTCATGATATCTCTTCTCATTTGAAAATCAATTTTTATTTTACTATAAATCCCAGGGTCTTATAATCTCTCCTCTATATAGGAGAGATTACTGGTAAATATTGATATTTATCAATATTGATAAATTTAATGTGAAATAGCTGCTAAAAGGTTTTTCTTGTTCTACTTGTCCAGACTGGAGTGGTTAAAATTACTTAAAAAGGAAAGGAAAAGTCAATTTCTAAAAATTATTATCCCACACTTACAAATTATCTCTATAGGCTCTCTCTATAATCAGGCTTCAAAAACTTCTTATACAACTGCCACTAGAAAGTGTTACCTTCCAAATCTTTTTTCCATCTCAAGTGTGATTTTATTATGTTGATAAAAGTATGCAAACATTCTGATTATATATATATATATAAGCCTCTCATACGATCAGATACAGCATTTAAATGAATAACATATACTTATCAGTATGTGTATTGCATTTATGAAATTGAAGTGATAGCTGTATAATCACAGCACATTTATTTCATTTTTAAAATAAACATTTTATGATTAAATAAATTAGTATCCATTATTGAACTGTGCAAGTTAAACATTTGCTACAAAATTAGCAAACAATTATGTATTATAAAATGCTATGTGACTAAGAAGATGTTATACTTAAGCATCATTAAACCCCAAATCAAATAATAAATACAGAAATGAAAGATTGGAGTGAATAAGATGAAATGCTTTAATTGTATACATATGTCTAACTTGTTTTATACCGGTGTTCCTGATCACGAAATCCAGGCTTTTCATTATGACTCAAAATTTATAAGAAATCACTGCAAATAAGGAAATCACAAAATTGACTATCCATGTGTTTGTAGCTGAAAACCACAATTTTGCAAAACTATGATGTTTATAAACCTGTTTTCAGTCCAGAATGAAATTAAAATATTTTACAAAAAATTAATAACAAATAAACTGTACAATTAGTTATTAAATAATTTTCATTTACATATACATTTTGATACAACAAAAAGTGGTTCATACAACTGATTAAAAAAATGAGTATTGACTACAAATTTTAGCCTTATAATAATTCATCCATTAGGTGAGTTGAAAGGCATCTATATCCTTAATGGAGGTGATCCTTTTATAATGATCTTACTCCTGCACATTTATTTGAAGTCCATATCCTTACAGCTTACTCTGAAATAATGAATAATCAGATTACTGAAAAATCTTTGTGGAAATGGCTTCCACGACATACAGGTTTGTGGTGATTTAGATTGGCTTTTTTAAAGAGAAGAGAGTCTGTCTACAGTCTTCAGGGGATTACCTACCCTAGAGATTTTTTAATTCTTTTGGGGACATTTAAGGTTTTGGTGTTTCTTTGAAAAAAAAAAAAAAAAAACAAACAACTACTTGTGTCCTCCTCTTTATGTACTCCCCTTACCCTTCATGGAAATTCTTACCTGGAGCTACATGGTATGCTCAGGAGATTGCAAGTTGGACTATAAAGGACTATCAATACCTTAAATTTGTGGTCTCTAGGCAGAACAAGCTATTCAGGGGATTTTACAGCTATTTCTAGCTTCCAAAGTAAGTCCGAGTCCAAATAGCACATGCTAAATATTAAAATTTTTACTTCTCTCCACTATCTAGGTGTAAAGAAGTGCTAAATGATAATTCAATTAAAATCTTCTTGAGTTTGCACTAAGTAATATCTTAGGAAACAATAAGGGTTTTTTTTCTTCACTACCCAAGGTATTTGTTCTAGCAACTTTTAAGCATCCCCTCCTGTTTTCTTTTCTGGAGATATCTAATGATATCTCCAGAAAAATAAACAGTGTCTCTGCAGCAAGTAGAGCTTGTTCCATTGCCTATTGCAAAACTATTGAAAATAGTTCTGGACTTTAAAATACAGAGAAATAAGAAATTTTTTTTTCCCCCAATATTTTTCTTCAATACCTGTTTCTGCTTTTCTATCTTGGGCTTCCCTAGGACCCATTTGTCAAAACTTTCCATGGGAATGAATGGAACCACTCAGGATCACCTTTTCACAAGAGCAGAATTACTTCCAGCCTTGTGAAATGGGCACAAGGAATGCTCAATCACCTAAGGTCATTTACCCAAAAGAAGAATACAACTGGTACCAATCCCAAAGGACATTCAGCTCCTTAATGGAACAGCATGATCAACAGACCAAACACTCCTGGATATTTTTTAATCCATAATCAGCCTATTAATTTATTAGATAGAAAACCTACCTTTTCAACCATACTGTAAATCAGGTGAGAAGGATGATGAAGAACAGTTCTCTCTCAGCTTTATTGAATACCTCTATATTCATTGATCTTCACATGGTATTTTTTGATTTTTTTTTTTTTTGGGTACCTAATCCTCTGTTTTGGGAACAAAGATTTTCTTTTCCAAGTTCAAGTACAGTTAAAGTGTTCCAAATAGAAGGAAAGCACTTTGGGTATATTTAAAAGTGGCTTACTTCAGTTCTGAAAAAATTTTGCAGTTTTTTAAATGAAAGGAAAAACAGTTTGATTTTACCCCAGATATCTGTTTTTATCAGAGTTTAATTTAGTTTTGTTGGTTTAATTGTTGTTATTTCCAAATGAATATTTTAAAATCTAGTTAATTTAGATGTTAATTTATCGTCTTCGCAAATTCTGAGAAGGCAAACTATTAATTCATTTGTATCAGAGGCATAAATTCAAACCCTGTGTCAGGAGATATGAAATAGGTCAGTGAGAAAGGATCAATCTTTTTTTTTCCCTTTTCCTCATCATTGAGTTTTCTCTTCTCTTCTCTTCTCTTCTCTTCTCTTCTCTTCTCTTCTCTTCTCTTCTCTTCTCTTCTCTTCTCTTCTCTTCTCTTCTCTTCTCTTCTCTTCTCTTCTCTTCTCTTCTCTTCTCTTCTCTTCTCTTCTCTTCTCTTCTCTTCTCTTCTCTTCTCTTCTCTTCTCTTCTCTTCTCTTCTCTCTTCTCTTTCTTCTCTTTCTTCTTTTTTTTTTTGATAAGTTGTATGTACAATGAGAATAAAATTATCTGAAGAGGAATTCTCCTTCCATATCTTTCTTTGAATTTGTTGGATGCCACTCTGAGAGAGTGAAGAGTTCAAGATTTAATGTTCTTATAAATGTATGCATCCTGAAGTGAGACCTCTGAAATGATACTGCATCATCAGTAAAGTGAATCCACCAGATATACTATACATTACAGTGAACAATTTCAAATCTCATCTTCCTACAGCACTCAAAGTGAAATGAAGCTGAATAGAACAAATCCTGATTTTTCACATTTGCTGTTATTAAAGAATGGAACAAAGTAGTGCCGAGGGGAATAAGAGCATAAAGCTGTGGCTATTCAGTTGTGAAGAAAGTAAATTAATAACACTAACCTCATTTCTTTTGTACGTGATTTCAATTGATTTCCTGGAGAACAATTCTTTTATAAGAAAAAAGAGTGGGGAATGGACAATGGAAGCTGTTGCTGTATCTTGCCTCAGTGCAATTGACAAACTGTATATCAGCATCAGATTATAGGATGTCATATTTTTTATTTGAGCTGCACTTTTAAGTCTCTTCAGCTAAATCCTTCTGATATTTATTTTCCTCATAGCTTTTTCCATAATATTTGATGGAAACTTTTGCAGTTTGTATTGTGAAACAAGGTTTAAACGCTGGAACAAGGCAATGTTCATTATGTAACAAGAACCATGTAAGGCAGACTGTTGTTTTTTAAACTGCTGTTTATAATATATTATGGTTTAGATTCATGTGAAATATTAAGTCCTTCTTTATTTTTTCTGGACATATGCTAACACAACTGTACTTCAAAAAACCCTTATCTATTTTGATAAACTGAACTGTCTGAGGATGGTCTTCTTCCACAAATCCCCTTCTTCATTTAAATTACTGAGTGATACCTTGACAAATATTATGCATTTATCCTTCCTGGTGTATTTAGACTAAATTTTGTTTATTATGCGGTAGGTTTTTACTAGCTATTTAGAAGCTGATACAGGCATTCCAGGAATTGATTAGGATCTGAGTTACCTTAGCAGCCTTTCTTAAATAAAAAAAAGAAAATAAAAAAGCATTCTCAACAGTGAAAATATTGCAATGATGAATGGTTAATTTCAACCATTTTAAAGAGAGAAGACCTAAGCAAATTTTATGTGCATGTGAATAAAATGGTTCAGTCTAATTTCTTCTATACAAATATGTAGAATACAAACAGAAGAAAGGCAAGCAAATAACCCCATCCTGAGTTTTGGCAAAAGTAGAAGGCGAACAGCTGAGCGTGATTGAGGCTCCATCTTGCTATAGAACAAGGATATAAACAAAAAGTACACTGCTTGAGAGAATATATTAAGTCCATATTATCTAGCTTGATTTTCAGCCAAGGCCTCAAGCCTGAATCACAACCAGACACAACAGGAAAGGAAGTATGTGTTACCCTTTTCCACTGATATAGCAGAACCATAATATTCAAAGGCCATTACTATACTGAAAAAAATACAGTCTTTACATATTAATGGTAGACTTTTTTTTCTGTTTATCTACAGAAAAGGTAAATATTTTCTAAGAGAAAACCTTTATCTATGTGCAGTGGACAATATCATAAATATATTCTCTAACTCTTCAGGGTCAAGAGGTCTAAAAGTACTGTTCAATATATCTGTCTCTATTTTGTCTGTAATTTTTTTTTCTTCCTTTTACTTTAAAAATTACTATGAATACTGTAATGCAATTAGACAATTTTGGACTCTTCCTTTTTTCCTTCATTAATCTGTAGATTCACTTTTGTTGTTTGTGTTTTCTAGTCTCAACAAGTATTCTTCTTCATAAAACACGAACAGTAGAACCCAAATTTCAAACAGTCGTCTCTCAATTACTAAGAGCTCATTATAATACAAAAATATTTTCACCCAGATTTGACCTCAGCCTCACTGGTTAATTTACTTCAACCTCACATTAGTTGTCTGTCATTAGTGAAGTGGATGCATGTCACAAATTAATGTTTGGGGAAAAAACACCAAAAACAAGGTAAGAGGAAAAACACTTGAAGTAAATGGATAACTTGATATGCATTGCTAACTGCTATGTGTTGGGAAGGAAACTAATTGGGAAGCTATTGGGAGATATTTAAAACACAAAAAAAATTGAAGATGTGATGCAATAATAATTCATATTACTAACTAAAGTGGCATAAAAGTTGTTCCAAACCATATTACTTGAATAAAAAGGTAAAAGCCTCAGCTCTGTGGCACACTGGATTAAAATAAAACCTCCTTATGAAATTACCATGAAATTGAGTTGAAGCACATGCAGAACTAAACAGATTGCTTGGAAAGCATTCAGCTACAAAACTGCTCCTTTTTTCAGGCCTCCTGAAATCTCAGCTGATTTCAAGGTAACCAGTTTCAATTATTTGCTCTGCTGTTTAAGCAATCCATGTTGAAGGCCGCAATGGTGTACATCTACAAGAGTTACTGCTGACTAGTGAAACATGGGATATCAACATTTCTCATGGGAAAAAGAGGAAAAGGAAAGAAGGAAAATCTAGACTAACTGAAGAAAAAGCCTAAAAGAGGAAAGTAAACTTAGAAAAGATTCACTGACAGTGTTGAAATAGCACAGTCAAATGGACGTAGCCTTCACATAAATTAATACCATTAAAATGTTCTTGATATGTTCTAAGCACATCCTTTTTAAGACAGGTTATATGAAGTCTGTTTTTACTTTTATCTCTGTCCAAAGTAAAACCATAATGAGGGACTGTAACCATAACAAGAGCTATCTCAGACATTTTTTCTCCTGAATCATTAGTATACATGTAAATTTAGCTTAATCATGCAATATTTATAGGCAGTCCACTTTGGAAGTGGGGGAATCATGATTCCTGGAAGTGTTGAAGAAATAATTCAGCAAGTCACAGGGCTATGGTTTAGTTTGCATGGTGGCGTTCAGTTAAATTTTAGATTTGATGATCTTGGAGGTCCTTTCTAACCACAATGATGGTGATTCTGTGGTCATCCTAGTTAGGTTTTATGACCTACACTTACTTTTGAAAAGCAGGTAATGACATGAAAGACAGCAAAAATTTTCTGTAGTCAACGTGCTTTTCAGATTTACAGTATATAGAGAGGAAAAATTTTACATACACAATGTAATTGAACCACTATATATGCTGAAGAATTATGTTTATTACTAAAATGTAAGCAATTGTCCAGCTTCAGTATATATTGTACATCCTTAACGTCTCATCATGACAACTCTGATCACATGAAAAAGTTCAAACAAAAATGAACTGTGTATGTAAATATCTTCTTATCCTCTGTACTGCTCTGTCATTATTTGTTCAGCCTCTGATGAGGCATGAGCCTCACTTCTTTCAGGGTTCTGAATTTCAGAAAAGGATGCTAGCTGGACCCACTCTGATCATATCAAGAAATACTTTGGCATCTGTATTTGGGACTTTCTTCTGCTTTTACTGTTATCTGTGAGCTGCAGGAGTTCCATTTGGGTATGTACAGTACTACTGAAAAGGTTATAAAAGATATGCTAATACAACTCACAATTCAAATGGAAAATCAGTGGTGGGAGAGGGAGGATTGGGGTAAGAAGAAATGCTTTTAGAAAGTATAACGCAGTGAGGGAACTGAACAGATCAAAGCACTATTTTCTGGTAGTGGGAGGCCTAGGTGAATAGAGTTGGAAGCCCTACAGGCCTTTTATAAAGTAATTAAGTTTGATATTTTCATAGGGGAAAGCATCACTTTTTATAGGGCTTTTACACCCAAATATCTGCTGTAGGCTCAGTGGGAACCATTACATAGAGAGAAAGAAAAGGAAGTTGAAGCCTTTGAAAATAACCTTTTGGCAGAATACACTGAACATTCTAACAGTTCTATACTCCTTGGGTGAAATTCTGGCTTTATTGTTATAGTGGTAGAAGGGATCAGTTACTATTGTAAAGCTGAGATTTTCTGCCAGAAAAA
This sequence comes from Dicaeum eximium, assembly GCA_013396995.1. NCBI lineage: Eukaryota > Metazoa > Chordata > Aves > Passeriformes > Dicaeidae > Dicaeum > Dicaeum eximium. Next base: position 275,068 of record VWZP01007085.1, read on the forward strand.
AAAAAGAAAAAAAAAAAGAAGAAAAAAAAACCACACCTTAGGAAAATTCTGAATGCCTTCTTGAAGATAAATACAACACTCTTACTTTGAAGGTTTTTCCTCCATGCAAATTATTTCTCTGGCATTGCTGAAAACCTTATCCATTAATAGTATCACCTTTGTCAGCAAACACATAAGTCTTACAGTTCTCAGAGATGTCCCAGGAGAAATTTCTGGTTTTTTAGATAGAAAAGTTTCAGGAGGGAAGGTTAGAAAATATCTTATTCAACATCATTAGAGGAGCCTTTGCCTGGTGTCCTCACTCTGCTCTTCTCTAAATAGGTTGTATTAATTTCTTCAGATTTTCTGCCTATACTATAAAATAACATTAAAAGGGACAAAACCCGGATTACAGTTCCAAGCACCTCAATTTTTCAAGTTGCAACATTAAGAGTTAAGTGCAGAATTTATCTATAAATGCTTGTCTATTGTTTCCTCTATTTTTTCTTCTGTCACTAACTCTTCTAATTACAATTGTAATGTTATCAGTTATCTCCTAGTGTATCAGAATGTTTATTTTTATTTTTTTCTTGGCATGTAATTCTTCAAGACATTGTTGCAACAGATGCTGAACACCACCTGAGGACAATCAATTAATTCCCTCTTGAAGGGAATAGGAAGTCAACATCCTGTGAACTTCCTATGAACTCTATTCCTAATAAAGATAAACGTGCAGAAGGCAGTCAGCATGGGGATGGATCAAGCCACTGCTTATGTGCTTTGAATTTCTTGCCCCATGATTTTGATGAGACAACTTGTCCTAGCCTGATAACATGCTCCAAAGGAAATCTACTCTTGGCTCTGATATTTGCTTTGGATAGGAAGGTCTTTGTTCATATTAAGCTCAAAGAACACAGACCTGAGGGTTGCAGCGTCAGAAAACAAAGAGCAGGATGCATCTTCTCAGCTTCCGCCTGTCAGACACACACTTCTGAAATATTTATGGGCTTCATTGTTCTGGCAAGTATAAGGCATTCTTGTTAACATTTGGACATAATTTAGGGCATATTTCATAAGTGCAACTGTTAAATATTTATAACTAACACTCGTTACTTAAAAAGCACTTCACATATACATACTACTTTAATTATTAATAAAGAAAGTTTGGACAGGCCTTGTTTTTATTGCCCTGCACTTCTGGAAATTAACTTTTCATGTATTTCTGTATTAATGTCCTAAGGGTCTTTTTTTTAATACGTGAACATTGACATGCCTCTGTTCTTTTAAACCATCATGTGAAAGACTACTGTTCTAGAATATGTAACTAGATAAAACCTGACTTACCTGATGTTCCTGCTCATAACAGTGGAGTTGAACCTGATGACCTTTAAAGGCCCCTTTCAACCTGGACTGTTCTATGATTCTATGAAATTTAAAGATCTGAGAGGATCTTCATATTTATGCTCTTGCTGCCAGAGTAGACACCTACGCTATTTTCACTTCTGTGCTTCAGAGATGCCACATTACAAACAAATAAATACAGAGAGTTATAGTCCCTTTTATTTTGAAGGGCAACTAATTTGCTAATAAGTCTCATTGTGAAGTTTATTGCAATTATAAAATTAAGACAATTTGAGTTACTCTACTCTATATTTCCTATTTTCAATCATGTGTTGGAAAGTTATACAGATTGAGATATAGCTTCAAATCTCTAATATTAGTGGAAAAAATTATGCTTACTGAATTAATCATTGAATCATTGCTGGAAATATATACCTATAGTTAGCTGACTGTTAAACATTTTCAAATAATATCTCTGTTTAATTGATTTCATTTGAAAATTATAATTTAATATGTTATTTCCATGTTAGGCTTTCAGGTAGAAAAAACAATGGAAAAATCACTTCATGTTCAGGTATGAAACATTATTACAGAATGGTATCATTTATTTTAAGCAAGCTAATGCAAAGAGTCATCTTAATTGTTAGGTGAAAAAAACCCAAAGATTTCTCATCTTAAGTTGCCTGACTTTACAGTGAGACCTCTATGTCAGGCTATATTACTTTTTTGCAAAGTACCAAAGCAGAAAATATCCTGGTGTGAACAGCTGTTTATATTTTTTCATTTCTTCTCTTTTGCACCTTTTTCATAATCCCTTCTACTTTTCTGATGTGAGATACTTCCCAGTGTTTTTTACAATTAGATACATTAATATTACAACATATATTTTGCAAGGATGAATATCTTTAATTACATTAGCATTATACTGACAAGCCAGGAAATAAAAGCCACTGATTAAAGTACTGGCATACAAAAACCCAACAGAAGGTAGCGGAAGCATTACAATTTTTTTAATGAAGATTAAATAAATTTAAAAAAAAAGAAAAAAAAAAAGAGGGGTGAACATTCAAAAGTTGCTTATCTGAAAGCTTGAAATAAAAAAAAAAAGCCCTGACTTTGCACTACTTCTTGCTAACATCATCTTAAGATCTTTAGTAACTTTTTTAGCTGAGCTGTTATCAGCTCTAAAGAGACAGAGATGTACAGAGATACACAGGATAACCCATAAATAAGGTAGTTTAGGTATCAAAAGCATCTTACCTGCAGCAGCAGCAACTGTAATGTTGCCATACTTTTCAGTGCATTATCAAACTAGCTTGTTCCAAATACACAAGATAATTTTGTTTGCATCTAACCCTCATCTATTTACCCTGCCTTGTAGCATAGATACAGCAATATGAACACAAATTCTTAACAACTTAAGCTGAGGTCTGAATTTTCACTTTTATTTTGTGAGGGTTCAATAAGCCCACAGGTATGTTACAACCAGTAAATACCAAAATGTGGGCTAGTAGCAATATCAACATCAAGACCTCTCAACCTTGTATTTACAACTCTAAGGTATCTTTTTAAAATTCTTGCTTCTCCTAAAGGCTTCAAAATGGAACAAATCAATGTTATATAGACTTACATGGTGTATCTCTAAAGAGTAACTCCACTGTGAAGCAATGTAGGTTTATAAAAGGAAAGGTGTCTTGAAGAACAATCTGCAGTAGTCTAGGTGAAGTTAGTGGTACAGTTCCTGGTGCTTTACTGAGGTTGTCTGCCATTGCCTCAGATGGATGCATAGTGCTGTATATGTTTGACAGACTATATAGACATATCTGTGCTGAAGATAACTGTGGAACAGAACTCTTTTTCAATAAAAAAATGTCAGAATTTCTGGATGGGGAAAAAGAAAAAAGTATTTTCCTCATCATGTTAGAAATAACAATTTCTCAAAAAATCCAGCTCTGGATTTCTTTGAAATCACAGAATTCTACCTTGCTTTTTGAAGAGACAATAATTTTGATTAGTGCTTTTGAAGAATAATCTTTTGAAAGCAGGACATTCAGAGTTACAAAATGAACTCATTTTCAGGCTTAGTCAGGAAGCCAGGTTAAGTAATGAAAATTTGGGCCATTCAGCCTTTCTGTTTTCTCTCATACATTTCCCTGTCATTCAATCTCATTCCTGAATGTTCACCTTGTCACAATGATTTGCTTATTCCCATAGCTGATTTTATTTGAAAAAGGTGGTTTTAATTGAAAGTATCAACAGCTTTTATACCACACTGGATGTATGTTCTACATGACAAAATCATTCTTGCAGAAAATCCCTTGCCAGTTCTAGTAGTTAATAGAAAGAACAGGCAGCCCCACTGAAACTATGTTGTGACTGGAAAGTTCTGCAACATCTTTTACTTGGCATCTCACTTGGCTCCCCTCTTTGCCAGGACTACAGAGAAAAGAGAGGACTAAAGGTTATAGCACTTGCATTATGCCATCATTTCTCACACTGTATTTATGGGGCAGGAGGGAAGAAAACAGCACAATGTTTGCAAATGGCTCTCTCTCTTTTCTTTATCAGGTTTTTTACAACAGTCATTGTGATCAGAAATAGTAAAAAAATTAATTAGGAATATTTTCTTCCTTTGATATTTCATTCATCATAATATATATATACTCCTAAGAATACCATTAACTCCTTATTTTAAAAATTAACCATGACTCAATAACTTCAAGCTGATTTTCCTTTTTTTTTTTAAAGGAAAATGCCTTTGTTTACAACTCAGGGATTCACAATATAAATTATGGTGTCATAAGGTCAGAAATAATATATCCTGTTACTAACTTTCACTACTGATGGGGAGACTGAAAAAAATGAAAAATTAAAATGCATGGAAAATTGAAGCTAGGTGCATTTTTTAATTAAATTTTGTCATTAAATCAACATTAAATTTTGTCTGTACCTCAGTCAATTATGAAGAAAAACTCAAATGTCCCAACCTGTTTGCTATTTCATTATTAAAAAAAAAAATAAAGTACCTAAATGTATTTTTGTGAGCCGATTTTTAAAACCACAGTTGAATTTTCAATCCTATTTATTGAATGAGATTTTTAGGTACACTTTTTCTTGATTCCAACGTCATTTCGTTTATTGCTGCACACAGAAAGTTCAGTTGCAGACATTGGTCCAAACTCTACCAGTAAACTTAGGTTTTGAAAATTGATGTTGATAGAAACTCTGTTATTCTGCTCTAACCAGAGAACATATATACAAGGCTGCTGACAGCAATGAACACTAGTTGGTCTACACTGAGTTGCAGTTAAAGCAATTACTATTTGAATTTGCAAGGAAAAAAAAAAAAAAGAAATAAAGGATATTGGACCCACATTACCAGCATTCAACAGGAATGTTCTACTGGCCTTTACTTGCAACTCAAAAATATCTACACTGTCAAGACTTCATATTCTACATGAACCTGAACACAGGTGTTTAAAAGGATAAAAACAGTAACTATGTGAAGTATGAAAATGTAATTTGGATTTAGGTACATAACAGGACTTCAGTCCTCCTGTTAATCTGTAGCACCAGAAATAAGCAACACAAATCAAAGCTAAGAAATAAAAAATGACACAAACTCACGTGTTTCTTGTTCAGCATTCTGCAGGATACAAGCACTTGCTTTTAATCATAATAAACTCTCATTGAAGAATAGATGAGTATACTTCTGTTATCCTCCAAAAACCCTGAGAAATAGTATAGTAGTAAAACTACAGAAAAAATATGTAATTCTGTTTATCTAACTTGAAGTTAAACAAAAATCCCCCACTCATTGATTAAGAAATTGGCTGTGTGCTTAACCCTGACAGCCAACACATACTGCCTCAAATCTTCAGGTTACCTTCTCATTTTTTTACCTTTGTGTCAGTGCACTTGTATGCAAATGTTAAACAGTTATGAGTTTATCCTCTAACTGGGTCTTAGGCAGGTTAATCTGCTGTGATTTAGCATAATTTTCCTGCCTTGTTAAACCTTGTGTTCCATACACTAAATGTCTCTAACACGGATGCGAGGATGCTGCCCTCTGGGTATGTGTTGAAGTTGTATTTTTCCTCTGGTCAGTGTCAATCTGATTGATTTCTCTATCAATTGATCATATATATTTTTGTTCATATGATTCCAAAACTGAAATCTATCTACCTGTCTGCTTTTTGTGATTGACCTGATCAACCTCTTCATGACTTTTGTGTGCAACAAATAGTGTGGGTGGTGAGCAGCAGAGTTGCTGATTTGCACCAAGGTTTTCAGACCATTGAAACAGACCTCATCAATTTTGCTGCTGTTTCTTAAATGCTATCTATGTGTTGATGCTGTCTCAGGAGTCTCTCCTACAAGCAATGCTCTCAGTTCAAAAGGTATTTGTTCTGGCTGTGAGTAGCAAGACCTTCTCAAATTCTTCAGAGGTTGTATTGCCCTAGTTCCTTTCTTCCGTGACTTCTGATCCAGAAAAGAAAGCTCAGACTATTGTGTTTTGGATCTGAGGCTAATGATTTGCAGTGGTTGCAATTTCTTCTCCCTCTTTTGGGTTCTGCTGGGTTTTCCAGTTGATTTTTGGATAATGAATGCCATTCCCAATCCAGAATGGAGGCATATGGTCTTGTTAAAGCCTTCAAAACTGCCGTTGCATTCTTTGCTTGGGGAATGAAAATCATGATCGTACTAAAAAACCTCCTGTCTTCCCACTTAAGATCTCTCATTTCCATGAACTTTACAATATATGAATAAAACATTTTTAATTCAAAGTGAGAATTATAATTAACATTGAACTGAATACATTTTCAAAGTACTCTGGAAATAACTTATAATCATTTTAAAAGTGTAGAAATTTGATAACATGCTTTTAATGTTTCAACTGCATAAAAGCATCATTCTCTGAAGGAAAACATCCCTAAAAGTATGTGCTGCCACTTGAAAAAGGAAAAAAAAAAAAAACACATTTGAATACTTTGCAGCAATTTTTCACATGTAAAAGCTCAAAATTTGAAGGTTTAAAGCAAGGTTTAAAACTATTCTTCAAGAACTTCTATTAAATTATCTTTTATTATAAGCAATTTACAAATTCTTCCTGTTAAACCGGGCTAAAAGGCATAAAAAGACAAACATGGCTAGAAGTAGCACAATCAAATGTGTAAAAGGAAAGATTAGTTAAAAGGAAGATTAGTTACTAATTTTGCTAATTCCTTTTTTTGTAGTACTATACAAGCATCATGTATGAAACAGGTCGTTTTCACTGAAGACAGATGACATAGGTAAGTATAAAACATAGGTCAATACACATTTTTTAGACTTTGAAATGGGAGTTCATAAATGTGATAATTTTGTGAACTCTAAGTATGTTTTTTTAACAATACGTAGATACAGAAATAACATTACACTTTGAATGCTATTATGTAACTACTGAGATTTGTGCCAAATGAGTTCAAATAGTTGGTCTGAAGCAGCAGCAGAGCAGGTAACATCAATCGTTAATATGAACAAGTGCCAGTGATGGTGAAATACACAAACCACTGGAATATTTGATACTTCCTTGTTACTCACATATCATAGCCTGCTAAAACTTCACTCTTGTAGCAACACAGGTTTCCACCGTGATCACTTTTTAATAGAGGAATAAACAAAACTCAGGCTCATCATAGTAGAAATAATGGCTACAAGCTAAAATTTCTGGGCATTGTATTAACATTCAAAAAAGGCCTTCTCATGAGATCTAAACATAGCATTCAAAACATGGTACCTTCCAATAGCTTGCAGGTGCAGGAACCATCTGCACAGAAAAATTCACTGGCTGTGGGCCATTACAATGTTACCATACAGTATCTGTCACTAAATTACAATGTCACGTTGGTAATATATTTTTCCCGCATTTGTGAACTTTAATTGTCTGTTTGATTTCATATGGTAATATTTTACAAGGAAACACAATCATGAGAGCATGTACTGTAGATGCATAAGTAATTTAAACAGTCAAGCTGGATAATTTTTAATGTTCAATATTTAAATTTGGGTTGTTTGCAACTTTACAGATAAAACCCAGGATGCATAAAGCTCTAAGGGTTAGAATATAATGTATTCAGTATTCATTCATTCCAAGAATAATAATTGTCATAAGCAGACAAACAAACAGTAGCTCAAATAAACAAATAGACAATAAAAAGCACAGTCTTCTGACTTCCAAACTTACCTAGTGTGCAGAACAGGGGGGTTTTTGTGTCTAAAAAGCCCAAAATACAAAAGAACTCATATTGCTACAAGAAACACTTCAATAGTACAAATTCAACTTTCAAGTAACTGTTCAGAAGATGATACAGTTCTGCTAGGATAAATGCAATCATTGAGTTCAGCACTGACTCATTATTTCAGCTTATCATGTGTAAATCATAATGGGTATGCACATCTTGTTCAATAAATAGCACCAAACAGACAAGCCTTCTCATTCATTTTCTACAATACAGATTCCTTTCTCTGAAACAGTGAAAACCAGCTTCACTCATGATTCACTTGTGAGGAGTTTATTACGTAGTTACAATCCAGCCATTTCAATACAGGTCAATGCTTATTACTTCAATTTCCTCTCTTTTCAAAAATCAGTATTTATCTCAGCTTCAAAGCAATAGACAGACACTGGTTAAAGTTTTGACAAGTGTTCCAAGACAGGTATGAAGACACATATGCAGCTTTGTAGACATCCCTGCCCATACAGGTGTAAATTTTAGCTATAGGTTGCCATTTTAATACTCTACCTTTAGGTCCAGTTGGACTCATCACTAGGAGAAACTATACATAAACAAACTAACTAACTAACAGTAAAAAGGCCTCACAAATACACAACGAAAAAAAATAAAAAGGGGAAACCAAAAAGATAAAGGAAAGACTAAATATTTCATTTTCAGTAGGTAGCACACTGATATGGACTGCAAAATTCTGTGTCCTACTCATAGTCTGGCAAGAGCTCAACTCGTGTTCATAGATACTTGTCACAGCTGGTGAATGTGGCATCAGTAATTGCAAAGTCACAGTCACAACCCTGTAATCAACATTCTGTCATCACTCCCAATGCAGGGTGATATTTTCAAGGTTTGTAATCTTTAAGAAATTAATTTTTTTTTTCTAGAATTATTATGATGTAAATGCCTCCAGCATAAAGTTTGTGCTTTTCTATTATGGGATTTAAAAAAAAAAAAAAGTCTTCCATTCTGTTTCTGTATGAGAGCAGGAATCCTTTCTAACTTTAGGTAATAATTTCTCATCACACTCCTGTCTTTCTTCACCTTGAAGATTTTATAATAATGAAATGTGGCAAGTACTTAATCACCATTATGCTTTTAAGATTTTGAAAAATAATGTTGAAAAAAAAAAAGGAAAAAACCCCAACCAAACAAAACCCAGCTGAAAACCAAAATCCTGAAAATATGTTCCCTTTGCTTTCAGTTTCTGAGAATTGATTAAATGAACTGATTCGATTATTGGTTAATAATAATAAATATAATGGTATTACAGAAGTAATTTATTTTGTCTTTTTAAAACATGTGGCTTCATGGGGAGATAAGATACAGATCCTGAAAGGTGCCCAGATACAGTTTGCCATAGAATTTACGGGATATAGATAACAAAAGCTAGAAAAACACTTTTAAGTCCCCGGATAACTCACTGTCCTTTCTCAATGACTTGAGATCTGTTTTCCAGCTCATTGAAAATTCTATGAAAGGAATTCTTGCATGTAGTCCTAGAATCAAATTGAGTACAATACAAATATAGAAAAAAAAATTACTATAAGATTCCCTGAAATCCTGCAGAGAGACATATGGTATTTCCTCTCTTTTTTTTTTTTTTTTCTTCCAAGCAATATCACAAACTAGCTTATTCTTCTAAGGGAAATAAACTGATCCATCTTTGTATTTTATGAATGTTTTTGTGCTGACCTACATTGGGTAGAGACTAACACAAATTCATTTCTTCATGCACTTCATAATGCCCTTATTTTCACATCTGAAAAAAAATCCACCCTACTATAAGTCTATTATAGATAGAGTCAATAGAAACTGTCTAATTCTTTTGGGATACATACTTTATCTCAAGAAAGACAGACATCTTATTCTTCCCATTCATTCAACAGATCAGTTGTGCAACAATTTCTGTGGGACCAAATGGAAAACTGTAAAAGCAATGAATGAGAAGTTTGGGGAGTCTGTGCACCTTTAGCTATGTTAGATGCAAGAGGGCTCAGGATTTTTTTTTTTAATTGATTTAGTGGCAGTGAAATTGTGACAGAAGTTTAGGGACTGTGCAAGAGAAAATCTTTGTTTCCTGCTTCATTTTTTCCATATACTTTCTCTAAGCATAGAATACTGGCTCTGTTGCAGATTTGATTTTGGCTTAAATGGATCTTGACTCTGACACAACATTGGAGTTGCTATGTTTTAATGTATATATGGAGTATATAAATATATAGTAAATGATGCTTAGCATTATTTTGTTACACATGAAATACACATTTAAAATCAAGTATTGATGAAAGCATACCTCTAGGTCTATATATTTCAATCACTTATACACTTAGTTATACTCACATACTCATATGATCCTCTTTATTCTTCAAAAAATGTTATCAGTTTGAATCTGTTTCTCTCAAAGGCTTCTCTAAGAACTTCAGATCATACTAGAACAGTTACACATTAGATTGAAGTTTAGATAAGCTAATAATTATTTTTAATTAATAATATTTAATAATATTAGGAATAATACTTTGATTGCTAGAATAGGATGTAGTAGAGGGGAAAGAGAAACAAATATTTTAAAGCAAGGAATGCATCTCAGGGACCTTCATCAGAAAATACATACTGTCTGAATCATGCAAACATATTGACCAATATATTGGTAAAATAAAGTAGCTCCTTGTGGAGGCTGGTTTTGGAAGTAAAGAACTTTCAAACCAAGTTTTCAGTGCCATTCTTGATTACTTTATTTTGGAAGTGTGAAAAATCCATGTAGATCCCAGGTAAAATTAGAAATTCGTAAATCCTTTATTTAATGTACATGTTGAGGTATAAGTTTTTTATTATTTTGTATCAATACACACTCTGATATGAAAAAAGGAGACCTCTGCCTCACAATTCACACTTTTATCTGAGATATGTACAGGACACTTAATGAACTCTCGTTGTATTTGTAATAAAAAGAGCTTAATTTTTGGAAGAAAAAATACTACAATACCATTTAATCTTTATTATATCTTAATGTTTTTATATACTATGAAGAAAAGGGAAAATGGAGGAGTCCTTCCCCTTGCTAAGCTTTTGCCTTTTAAATAAAATAAGCTAACATATAATGACCACTATATAATAATGTCTGCATGCCATGATTAGGCAATACATTTGACTCTCAGCTACATCCTTTTACAACCCCCTATTACAGCAACTGAACAAACTTATTCTACAAAAGTCTTTTTTGCCATGGCAGAAACCTTAATTGAGCAAGAAATATTTATCTCTTCTGGGATTTAAAGAGTGAGAAACATTTTAAGTTTCTGATTTTCTCTGCAACACACTGAAATATCACATTTATAGGCATTCCATGTCCAAATTTGATATTGCTCTGACAAGTTATTCTATACTTATTTCCTCAAATATACATGTTAGATTTTTTAAGCTGAATCTCTGGATAAGCAGTATTATGAAATGATTTTGATATAATTGCAAATTATTTCAGGGACAAGATTGTATTAATGCAATAACTGCCAAATTGTAATACCTGTGATGCTACAGCAATTTAGCTTCAAGTCAAAACTAGTTTTCTAAGTCTAAAAAACTCAATATTCAGAAAATTATGTATATATTCAAATAAAAATAACCTTTATAATTTTCTGGACCAAAGGAGCTTACATTGCCTCTAACCCCTCTGAAATATTGCTTGAGAAAGAATATAGTATCAGCATAAATATATCCTGAATGAAAACATAAAAACAGTCTAGAAAAATCCAGTATGCATCAAAGAAGGAAGCATAATATAGTTTAGTTTTATTTTAATCAGAATATCATTATTTTTCTTTTAATTTTCAGAGTACTTTGCTTGTTTCTTTTTTTTGTTTAGATAGGAAAAATATTTTACTTCTTCCTGAGATGCTACATTTTACTGATTTGCAAGGAAGGGATTGAGTTTGTTACATCTCTTCATCTCTATCAAAGTACTTTGATGTTCGCTTTCAGAAAAAAGAGGATTTGGGAAAATATTCTGGAGTCAATACATTATTATTCTTTTTTCATAGATACATGGAATCACAGAATGAAAGAGGTTGGGGGGAGCTTGTGGAGATTGCCTGGTCCTAATCCCTCTTCTCATAGTGGGGGAACTCGAATAGGTGGCTCAGGGATGTGTCCACTCAGTTTTGAATACCTCAAGAACAACCTCTCCAGGTTACCATGTCAAACATTTGGCAGCCCTAACAACAACAACAAAAAGAATTTGAAGTTTAAACAAAATTTTCTGCACTTGGATTTGTTTACATTGCCCTCTTCTTTATGCTGAGAAGAGTTCAGCTCCATCTTCTTTACACCTTCCCTTGGTTACCTCTATGTGTTGGTTCACACATCATCCCAAGGATGTCTCAGACATAAAATTGACATCATCTGCCTCCAAGGTACAATCACCTCTTGATGAGTAAGTATGGCTAAAGTCACTAAAGCTCTACCTAAATGTAAAGAAATACTACAAAAGTAAGTTAAGATGGGGAGAAGTCAGGGAAGACTCCATTATAATTTCTGGCATTAGCTGATGGGCTGAACCTGTGTTCTCTCCCATAGGGTCACCTCTTGGGTAAGAGCCATGGGTTCTGAATTATTATCTCAAGCTAACAGTTGTTAGTGATTAGAGATAGTTCGTACATCGTGTTGAATAGGTTTTTGCAGTCAGATACTATCACCAGGAATCCTCAAACCATAAGCTGTCACAATTTTATTAATAAAGGGTGTTATTCCATAAACTGTTAGGGCTAATCCTTCAAGGGTGCTAGCAGTGATGGACAGAGGGTGACATGCTCAAATAAGTGTGTGGACACCCATGAGGAGGTCTCTCTGTTTGTGTGTGTCCCTTAATAAGTCAGCCAATTGCCCTTCAATCCTGCAGATTGTTCAGTCATCCCCCTTAACAGGATGATGACAGACTGGTTGGGCTCAAGGATCTTGGCTTTCCTGGGGCACCAACAGAGTTATCAAACACAAAGGGTCTGAGGACATCTACCCTATTCACATGACACCAGCACAAAGAAGTATTTGTCTGAAGACACATATAGGCATAACTACAACCTGCTATCATTAATTTTCATTTCCAGAAAACAGGTGGATCTGTTGAGAATTTAATTTCTACACTTCCATTATTTAAAAACTTCTGAAGTGGTTTGCTTTTCAACTTAAGTGCAAACTTCCCCTGGGATAGAAATTTAAATGCCAAGCCAAGTTTCATCAAACAAAGTGGTTATAAATGCTGACAGATGCTTAGCTAGAGTGTCTGTGGGTTTAGTTGGGTTTCCTTTACTTGATTGGTTGGTTTTGTTTCATGGTATTTTGTTTTGGGGGGGTTGGTTTATTCCTACAGGAACATAATAGGAACTTTACAGTAAACATAATCCTAATTTTCATTTTCACCAAAAATAAGCAATGAATAGACATTATAAAACAATAGAGTTTTCTAAGTATTTGGATGAAAAACAGTATTAGCTTAGATAAGAAATGTTAATAAATATGTAAATTATGTAGTCAGAAGTCAACAAACATTTTAGTTGTGATTTTAGAAATATTTTTAAGAACCTGGTACATCAGAAATATGTTTTGATTTCAAAACTGCTTGTTAACCTAACTTTATAGATTTTGTTTCCTATCTTATTTATCCTTAATCAGTATTTCTAGTATTTTTATTGGCCCCCTTAAAAAATTATCAAAAAATTTTTTTGTTTGTTTGTTCACATCAAAAATGTACAGATTTCAATTCTTAGCCTTTTGATTCATCACAAAAAATTTTCTGCTGAAGCTTTGCAGATCAAGAAATCTTTGGGCACCCAAAAGCATTCATTACACTGAAATGTATTAAAATAAAAGTACAAGCCCTACATTGGAGACCCTTGCAAAATTTCATAAACATCAATGAGATCAATGGAGTTCCAGTAAAATCTGTGCTTTAAAACAGTACATGGATTCCCATGATTGTTTACCCTTAATAGTAAATATTTATTAGCTCCATGTTTTAAATTACCTGTACGTTATAGTATTTGTATTGCAGAAAATAGGCATTGGTCTTACCACTTCTTAGCAAGATTAATGAGGATTCACTGTGTAAAAGGTGAATTTGTTCGGAATTGATTCAAATGTGGGAATAAACAAGGTTAAATAATAAAAACATCCTTCTGGATTCCAGTGTTTAGTACTTTCATTTTAGGGCATTGACTACCGAATGTATCTACATTCTACAGTCCTGAAGAAACCATGTTCCTTCCAAATCTGGTGAGACAGCTCTTGTGAAGTGCCTTCTGACTTTTCTTGCAAATGAGCAGTTTATGTCTGGATGTTATAATCACTGCATTACATGGGCTAAAGGACTTTCCCTTCTTTTCTCTCCATCTTGCTGCTGGCAAGAAACAATGCAGTCATTTGCCATTAGCCTGAATGGAGACATGAGGCTGTGGTAAATGACTAATCAGCATCCAACAGCAATCAGAGTGAGCTATGTTGGCATACAGAAATGCTGACAAAGCAGCACTCAAGTTTAGAAAGCTAAATTAGCATTTATGTTGAGATAACAATATGAATTAAAAAAAATATATATTTTAACAAATATTGCTCACAGAAAATTCATTTTCAACACAGAGGATGATTTTCTGTGTCCTAAGATAGGTAAGGTCAACTGTTTTGAAGAGGTATAAACTGATTTATAAAGGATTCCCACAGACTAGTTTAGACTAAATACCAAACTTTTGGATACCTTGTGAAGAGAAATCACTCTTACTTTGATAATAAAAACAATCAATATTACATGAAAAATATATTGCATACTATTATAAGGAAAATTAATTGGAGAGAAACAGGAAAAATATCATATAAAAATTTTTTGGAACAAAAATAATTAACAACCATTTTGGTAGAAAGCTGGAAAATTTAGTTCCTGTTTCTAATTTATTTACTTGGCTTCTTGCACACCCTTTTCTGGCTCATTCCTTTCCAGTAGCATTTTCCCTTGTCATAGGAATATTCATGTGTGAATTCCCTTCTGATTTTATCATTGCTGTCACTTCTCAAATAATTATCCTTGTTTTGGCTTAGTGTGTTGTTTTCTAAGAATGTATAGTGGAGGCACAATTATTATTTTTTATTAGTTATTTGTTAAGCTCTGATAATGGTATCAAAATAATAGAAAATCTTAATACGTAGTTTTTGCCATTAGGGACTCAGCCATTGCCTAAGAAGGGAAATCCAGACTCAAAATGTTCCAGATGATAGAGTGTTATCTTACAGTGTTTCTTTAGTTCTAATTCTGTATTTATAATGGGTTTTAGACAGGTCATAGTCATGACAAAGGAACTTAATTTTATCCATCATAACAAGCCAATGTACAGCATGTAAAACCCTCACAGCATCAAGCTTCTTCACAGCCTTTTTTCCTATGGCGTGAAAGTGGTAAAACCAATGTTAATAATTCTTTCAGAAGATAAGCTTTTTGAATGAATGGCAAAACTGTGAAAACTGGAATTTCATGGTTTTGAGAGTACCATAGAGTTTTAAATGGATTTCTGTAAATCACTTTAAAAAAGTAAAAAATATCTTCTCACACTTTTTCCCCCCAAAAGGAAACCCACTGTGAAATTTGATTGTAGCTGTTGATGTTGCTTGCCTTGGTAATGTGAAAGTATATTCCTCAAACAAATACACTTTTCAATTATTTTGAAAACTAATGCTATGATTTTTCATTTTAACTTATATTCTAATTTTAAATAATTTAATGTACTTAAAAAATATTTACAATTTACAATAATAAATAATTATATTTCAGTTGGAATGGTTGTAGATGGGTTTTAGGTCTTTTACCACAGCACTATATGCTTGAACTTGGCAACATCATACTTGTTGATGGCAACTTGTTGATGGCAACAATTTTTCTTTTTTGACTTCCATTTCATAAACTGAAGGGAAAATGCGTGTCAGATACTATCTATTTAGGCTCTGTCTTTTCAGTCATATGCTGTATTTCTTTGAGTGACTAGATCAGATGTAAGTCACTGAAAAATAGTTGAAGTTGTGTTTGGTTTCAAAGCAACAGATAATATCTGATGGCAAAAAATGTTTAGAGATTATATGCCTATAATAAAGTAGGAAATGGAGAGAAAAGAAAACTGCAATGGTTTGTTACAAACTAATCACTCCAAATAAACCTATTTGGTGCTGTTAATATGCTATGGCGTATCTAACCTCTGTCCATTAATCCAAAAGCCTTTTAATAAATCCTGTGACACCTGAAGAAGTATTTCAGTTGTTTTAGATATTCCAGAGACTCAAACACAAAGAGATGCCATGTTACTAAATAATTAAATTGAGCCTTGAAAGAGTGCTAAGAGAAAGAAGGCAGAGTACTTATGTGGAAGATGGATAGGAAATCTTTTTAAAAATTAACAGAGTTATGCAGAGTTTTCTCCCAAAGTTTAATGAATAACTTATGTCAAACCTGAGAAGCAAGACCTGTCCAGCAAAGATCAAATGTAGAGCTCTCTTATGTACACTTATTTATTTCTTTTTTTTTTATCTTGAAATTTTCTATAATCCTGATGCAAAGTATATTCATACAGAGACTAAGAGAACATCATATTTGGATTTTAAACATCTTTGATCATCTTTGAAGAGCTTACTAAGTGAAAAAAAGCAAACATATTTGAGGATTTTTATTCTTTCATTTTGAAGTACCTGACAGTGCATATGCTTAGCACTTCTCTAGAATTAACATGTACTGTTTCAAAATTCTCGCAATTCCCTGATGTTTAAGATACTCTTGCTTGACCTGTTATAGTTGAAGCCCTGAGAATGTGTTGTGGTAAAAGTCTGAAACTTGAAGGTGATTTCTACATATCAAACTGCAGCCCTTTGAAAAAGTTAAAGATGGAGTAACCTGTTGAGCCATTTTGAATTTATTTGGGACCCAATTATACACAAGCATATTGTCATAGGAAAATACATGAAAGTAACCCTAGGAAAAAATTCAATTGGTCAGATTATTTCTTTATCTTGCTCTCAGTCCACATAACCATGATTCTCTGTAATCTTTACAGAGAAAGCTGGATCTCACTGATCTGACAGAACAGGGAAGGAACTCCAAAGAAAGCTCAAAAAATATATGAAATAGTTCAAAAAAGAACTAATGAGTCTGGCCCAGAACAAACATAAGAAAGAGAGGTTGCAGAACCATTTTCCTGAGACGTTCTAAGAATAGACTCGACATTCCATTATGGAAACTCCTTATATTAGGGTTCCTTTATAAAACTGGATATTGTTTTAAGGCATTGTTAAATGTAGAAAAATTACTTGTGACATTTTCTACAGGAGCATTTTGACATTTTTCCTCATTAATGAAAATCAGCAATTATGACACTGGAATCACACCTCTCACTACAGTAAAATAGGTTGCATTTAATCTTATTTTTCACATGTTGTCATCAATGAATGCACTGCATCAGTTTACTGTGTGTTCCTTCTTTACCCCAGAAAACAAACCTCTTTTGTCCACTTTACTTGTACAGCTGTCAAACAAGTTGTTCTTCTGTATTTAATAAAGTAACCATTTGATTAAATATATTAACTGTGAAGAAAATGCTGAAACTACTTAACTGGTCTTAGAATGGAAAAACAACCCAAGTATCTCTAATATGCTGACTCTACAAATAGATTATTTAGAGTTTAATGAAATTTCAAACTTCAAGAGGCTTGAGAAAATAATAGTTCATGGATGTCGTGGGTAACCCAAAGTGTTATTTGTTCCATATCTATCTCTACCACCCCAAAAAATCATTGCTGCCTTTTTAAGACCTTGTGCCATGGCCAGAACCAGAATCTGAGGATGAGGGGCATTGCCAGAGTCCCTTTTAAAGTCAGAGCCTGGAAGATCAGGGAGCACTCTCTGTCCTGGCAGTTTTCGGATGGCCAAGGTTCTGCTTGTATTTAATTTCTCCTTTTTGGTGGAAAGGGATTGCATAAAACAAAGGGGGAGAGCTCATTTTAGAATGTTACCCTTTAACCTATCTTATACCAAGACAATGGGAAACTGCAGATTGGGGCTGGTATTTTTCACTGCAAGGTAGAGGCCAGAGTTTCACAGTCATCTGTCTCTTTCAGCATGCCACTTTGGAAACATGCCTACTTTCAATTCAGCTGAACCTATACAATAGACAGAATATTAAATACATGCTGAAGGGGGAAAAAAAGAAAGAACATGGCTTTATTATGGTTTCTGTTTTTTAAAATAATTTATTTTTAAATAAAAATACTCTTATTCTATCTGCTCCTTTACCACAGAAAAAAAATTCCAAATCTGTATTGGCCCCCCTGAAATGTTTGATTTTCCTTAGTCTTAAAAAAAATTTCCAACCAAATCCAATGGAATAGCAACAAAACAAACTAAAATTGTTAACAGCCTGCACATTACTTAGGACGCCATAGTTATGATGGATGATACAATGATGACAGATGAGTCCTCACTCCTATTCTAAATTCTATCAACCACATAAATTAGTAATGTCATTAATATGATTACTAGCTGCTCACTCACCTTCTGCAGCAGCTGTTGCTTTTTTCATGGCTTTGGTCCTTTGATTACTCCATCTAACTTAGTATTAGATGTCAGTATAGAATTTGCTTGCAGCAGGTAAAAACCTACAGTTTATTGGAGGAGAGAAATATATTAAGGAATCATTGATTACATTTCGGCATCTGATTTGCTCTTTAATTGGAAAATATGTGGGGTTAATTCTAATAGTGTTTAAAACTTTAGTTCATTTTTTTAAAATTTGAATGGTTGGCTGTTGGGTTTTGGAGTTTTTTGTTTGGTTTTGGGAGGAGTGGGGGAGAGGTCTTTGGCTTGGTTTGGTTTGGTTTAGCTTAGCTCAGTTTTTCTGCTATTTCCCATACAGTTTGCTTCATGTGGAGGTCTTGACAGCTCCTTGAGAGAAATGCACATTAACTTAAGTCAGCCATTTCGTAGTGTCAAGCAAAGTAATTTAAGCAGCAAATTCTAAAATACCGCTAATGAATATTTTCTTCCGTTAGTTTCGTTTGACCGGCTGAGGCAGGCAGCATTCAGATCAGCATTTAGCTCTGTGAAACTAGCATATCAAAAAGCTTGTGACAGAGGCTGTGCCTCTTTGATCTGATCTATGATCCCATTGATAGTCCCACAATAAACAGCATTTAGATCCCTAAGGATTTCATTAAATGTATTGAAGATATTGTATTAATTATTTCTAAAAAATTCAAGAAGAGTTGAGGCCATTTTTTAATTATTCTTGCCATGTACCAATCCCATGGAGAGCAGCAGAAAATAAATTCAAGCTTCATTGAATTTAATCACTGGAAATATTTTGTGGGATCATGATCTAAGTTGTTAAAATAAGTGTATTCATGTTTATTAAGATTGTTGAAGTTTTCAGTGGCACATATATTTATGGTATAATTCCTGATTTTTCCTGATATTTATTGTATAATTCTGATATTCAAATTCGTAAACAACACTTGCAATATTAGAAAAGTTCTGCACATTTTCAACTTCTCAGAAAAATTATTAAATATTTCATTGCAAACTATTATTGCTAAAACTTAATTTTACATTTATGCAATGTATTAAACAACATTTAATAGCAAGTCATGAAGGATTGTCATTAATAGTTAAAACTGAATGACAGTGATCACATAGATAAAGTGCATATCATGATGAAGTATTATTTTTTTATTATTATTATTTGTTAGACTTTACATTACTTTGAAGGTTCAAAACTAGACATGGCCCTGGAAACCTCCTATGAATTACTAAGGTCATATTCTTCAAAGTATAAACTCCTGATTTTCAGCATAGAAGATGTGTAGCAGAAGCACTTCACAGGCTGAATATTTATCTCTGATACATCAAATCCATGCACATTCTACAGAAATAGGCACAAGGATATTTTTCTCATGATAATTCTATAAGTTTCTTCTTGTTCTGTGAATGGAAGTTTCAAAATACATTTTCTCAAATTGTTTAGCACTTCTAATCACTGTTCACTTCAATATCAGAGACACTGAATGCTACGAAAATGAAAAACTAAATAACGATTAATGTATGAATAATAAGAAAAATTCCCCTCCAACCCCTTTTTAGTCTGCTCACACTTTCATTTGGTATTTCTCTTAACACAATAGTTATTTGGTAAGATTTTTTTTTTCAATCTGGCAGTTTTAAATGCAATGAAAAGCAAAGGTGAGTGAAATCCACTTATTCCATATATTTCTTGCTATAATATCTTTACTCTTACAGGAATACCTGAGAATGACATGAGAAGAGGAAGAGGAGGAGGAGGA
>VWZP01007085.1:295095-321237 GCA_013396995.1 Dicaeum eximium
GGAGGAGGAGGAGGAGGAGGAGGAGGAGAGAAAGATACAAACTCCCTCAAAATTAAACCTTATTTATATGTTGTGCCCAGTCAACGAGGGTTTTTGTTTTGCCATTTGACATTGATTTGTCATTACTCTGAATTTTACAACTTAAGACTGACATTTTATAACACACTAGCAATAGTCTTGAGAAGCAATATAAACATATACATTTTTTTCAAAGGTCTGAATGACTTGTACCCTCTTTCATACTGACTTAAAATGGACTGTGGAATTTCAGGAAACTTAAAGGTCTTAATTTCTTTTTAGATAATCAGATTCCAGTTGTTGGAGGTTTTTTTGTTTGTTTGGTTGGTTTTTTTTTTGGTGTTTTTTTTTTGTTATGTTTTGTTTTGTTTTGTTTTTTTAATACAAGCTTGTTCACAGAATCCTCTATGCTTAAAAATACGTCATTACAAAGAAAAACCTGAATGAGAGATTTCATACCTGGTGGAGGAAAACCTGTAATTGAAAATGTATTTACATTCAACTCAAAAGCTATTCAGAATCTATAGTTCCAGGTTTTTCTACTGTGGTTAGCAAAATAGCCAGAGAAAATCAGTCTTTTATCCTTGTGCTCATATTTGTGAATTTGAAGTAATTTTGCTAGCAGCACAAGAATTTTCATTGCTTCTTGCTTCATAATGATGAAATACCCTCCCTATATCCATCTGTCTGTCCTCAGAAGCTGTTTCTATTTGAAATTCCTAATGGCAGACACACCATGCTGGGAAGCAGTGAAGCCACTCACATCAAAACACTTTAACCTAATGTGTTATGACTAACTGCACTGGATGTTTTGCATTGAGGAGCAATGTGTCAGCAACCAGACTAGGATACTTAAACATTCTTTACTTATGGTTCTGGTTTGTTTTGTTTTGTTTTGTTTTGTTTTGTTTTTCCTTTTAAATATGCTAAGATTAAACAGTGAAAAATCAAGCACTTTTACTGTGCCATCCCTCTGTGATGGTATCTATTTTTTCCTATATTGTTCTGGGTTATAAATTCTTACAATAAATGGGGGCAGTTGCGTCATTTGCTACATTGGGATGTTGAGAATGTCTTGTTTTTTGCTCCAAATAACTGTGTTAAAACTAATGAAGTCACACATGTGTACTACACACAATATTAACTCTGTACAGAAGTTTGTCACACTGCTTAATCAATACTTAAGTCTCATTTGAATTTTAACAGATAATATATAAATGACTCATAGGCATTGAGTAGTCACTCAAATTAAAGCATTTAAAATGGTGAAGATTGTAGAATAAAAAAAACCCTCAAAATATTACAATTTATTCACATTTATTGGAATTATATTGATGTATACATAGAATTGTGATAGATGTCAGATTGCTAATTTCGTGTTTAGATCTTTGAGGTGCTTGTGTAGAAAAATCTTAATTCTGCATGCTTTTGGAAGTGACTGGCCAGCATGTTTAATGACAATCTCTCACTTATAAAACAGAGCAACCAACAAGTTTTCAAATTATAATGTGTCCCTGTGTGGTTGTTGCAATGTATTTTATCTGGGATTTTTTATAATATTGAAAGAGACCTTATCAAACTTGCTAAACTTTTCAGGTTTGCGTCCTACAAATTGATTTTCAGATGGTATGATTTTTCAGTCTTGAGATTCTGTAAGACTATAAAATTTTGTCTTCTGCATCTTGAAAAAGAAACTCTCAGTGCATGGATTTAAATTTCCAGTCATGTAAGTCTACTATCCCAACGTATTTGTGAATCAATCAATTCTGTGAATGTTAGAAATTGAAAATCTCTTTTCACCAGGAATATTTACCAATCCATAAGTGAAAGGAGGTGGTAGCCAGCTGGGGATCAGTCTCTCCTTCCAAGTAACCAGTGACAGGATAAAAGGATGTAGCCTCCAGCTGCACCGGGGGACATTCAAGATAGACATGAGGCAGAATTTCTTCACAAAAAGGGTTGTTAAGCACTGGAACAAGCTGCCCAGGGGGGTGCTGGGGTCACCATCCCATGAGCTGTTCAAGGAAGAGCCGGACATGGCACTTGGAGCTACGGTGTAGTTGACAAAGTTGGGACTCAGTTATCTCAGAGGTCTTTTCCAGCCTAAATGAGTCTATGATTCTCTAAATGTGTTAGCCTATTGTCTTTTTCTCAGGTAACAAAAATCTTACATATGTAGCTAATGAATTAACACTCCTGGGTGCAAACAGATTTCATAACAGAAAAAGTTTTCAACATTACATTTTCCTTTTATTAAATGGAGTTCAGTGGAGATGTTATGCATCTATGCTTTGTTAAAAGGTAAATCTCTGTGAAGAGGAAATTACAGACAGTCTTACACTAAACCAGAAACAAATCCACTTGAAAATGAGGCTAGAACAGTGCCTCTGGAACTTAGTCAGGAACTTTCTCTAAATATATTAGGGTATTTAAGAATACAATCCAGCGAGAAAAGACACATAAACAGGTGAAACTATCTGCAGTACAGAACAAAGATGATCAGATTCTTGTGGGTTAGTCTCCAGAAGCCAAATATTTGCTTGGGAAAGGAAAAACAATATATGCTTCTTAAAAATCAATTTCTGTTGTGTAGAACACACTGCATAAGCAAACAGTAATGTGCAAGGAGAAGACCTATATTTAATCATATCTAATCTATTTGAGACAGGCAAAACTATCACAGTTTAAATCTGCAGTTAAGATAAAAATGTAAAAGCAATGATATACTATACTTTTGTAATACACGAAATTTGTTTTATTCACAGCATAGCTAGGTTTGCAGATGAATCACAATTCCTTCCACATCCAAGCAAAGCTGCAACACTGAGCCTTGTGACAAGAAAAATGAGTTAACAGCAAAAACAACTGTGTCTTGTGACACGTGCAAATAAACAGAACAATACATCTTGCTTTTATTTTTTCTTTTCCCTCTCAAAAAACAATGGACACAATGTATGTGAGGACCTAGAAACTGAAGTGCAAACATCAATCAGACTGGCATTTCATAGTGCAAGGCCTCCTAGCAGAGTCTTTGGCAATACCATGGTAGTACAGATTCTTAGTGAGAGCATGGTCCCAATTCACATCTTGCATTTGCACATGCTTTGACTTCACTCATATCCTGCTTCATTCAGAAGCTTCACCACCTTCTGAAAGCAAAAGAATTATAGAGAAGTTTAGGTGTTTCTTTTTTTTCCTATTTTCAGAATATGGATGAACAAAATATTTATTTCCCACTGAGAATTAACTTGGCATTTTGCATTCCCTCTGGCAGGAGGAAGAAAATTATTTTAGTAAATTGTAACTATTCCCGAACTAATAGAAGAAACAAGAGCATCAGATTTTTGGAAATAACCATAGCATATGTCTTTGGATATACACATTTTGTTGCTTCAGTACTAATCTAAGCATCCTGAAAACAGTGAGACAGGATAATACCTTTAATCTCAAAGGCATGAGCTGGAACTGGGCTTTCCATATGTGACACAGACCAGTTATATCTCCAAGCTAAAATAATCTACTTCCCAGCTGAGTATTTGGAGCTACTTCCATAGTAACAATCTTTCTTTCCTCTATTTTTTGCCTCAGATATTCAAAGCACCAGGACCTGACGTACCAAAAACTGCTGTCAGATTTCCCACAGCATTTCCAAATTCTTTAAATTTCATACTATTTACCCAGTTGGAAGGCTTTAAGAACTATGTAATTTCCTTTGAATTCTCTTATAGTCATTGCTGATAGAAGTTATAGCTGCCATTCACATGAAGATATTTAACTCTCTAATGTACTGTACCAGAAAGAAAGAAAAAACTGTTTTGCCAAAGTCCACCTTCGCACCTGCAAAAAGATTGTTTTTTCCAAAAAGTTGAAGTGCAACATATAGCATGCATTTACATTTATAATAGTTGTGAGCCTTGATTTGAGAAGACAATTTTGGACAAAATGGAGTCGCACTTTAGGTTTTATCCTTCACTTTCCACACTGAACCAACACTCAGTGTTCTAAATATTATATTTTGTTGGAATGTTCTTTTACTTTTTTTTTCCAAGAAATGTGTTTATCTTTTTATCTACTACAGGTTTCCTTGGTGATAAGTTGCTGAAAGAACAAGAAACAATGATAATGATGTCTGAGGTAATTTTCCTGGAAAACCTGTATTTCCCAGAGTACTTTAATATTCAAAAATGTGATGCTAATTTTATATACGTGTATGAATGCAGAAATACTGCATGTAAAAAAATAGAAAGACTACCTTTCAAACACAAAAAACAAGGCAAGGCCTTAAAAATATACTGAGATGATAACTTAAAAATATATTGCTTGCCTTGAAACTTCAGTTTTGTTGAAATTTTGAAGCTATGCCTGAGGGAGACTGGAAGGATTGCTGCCTCGGAACATTTCAGGTGTGTGTGTGTGGCAAAAGGGACAGGTCAGGCCTTGCTCTGCTGAGGCAGTGCCCCACACCTGCCTAACCCAGCTCCTGAGTGGCCAGCACACAGTAAATCCCACCTGGGGGAACAGCCCAGGAAAGCTGGGGTTGCTTAAACCAGAGTATCAGGCAAGTACATGTCTTGAGCTTACCTTTTCTTTGGGTTTTATACCAACTAAGACACTGCTGCAACCAAGAGGGGTAGCTATATTCTTTTTCTCTCTTTCTCTTTCTTCTCAAAGTCTGATTGACCTAAAATCAGACAGGTTGGAGTTTGCTGAGTTACTAAAAGTTACTCTAAACTTTTGGCAAAGTTCCCTGATTTTCTGAAATTTGGCAGTGATTTTTTTTGTTGTTTTGACCTCTTGAGGAGTATCTCGTCAGTATTTTCTCCTGTGTGTCTGACTCAAGGTACATTAAAGAATTTTAAGGCTTTTAAGGGACTCATCAAGCGAGCTCTGGGGCCTTACAATGTGAAGCTGGATATATTTTTTTAAACAGTGGAAAAAATTCCACAACAACTACAACTTTGCATATTCTTGTAAGACAGACACAGGTTGAAAAAAGCTCTATTCCATACATTACATATTTGGCATTTGAAATTATCTATTGTTCACTATAAAAGTTAGGGATACTTCTAAACATTCCCACTATGATGATATATAGGAATGTCAATTTCTGAGTTGAAAGAAAACCAAAATGCTTTCTTACAGAAAAACATCCACAAGAGAGTAAAAGACAGCCATTAACATCTTCTGACACAAATTATTTGAAAACTGCTTTGACCCTAAAAAGTTTCTGGCTTTGATTAAATAAATAATTTTCTAGAGTTTTACATTTCATTCAAATCCTTTACAGTTCTCAAGATTCAAGATTTACTTCCTTATTGGTTTAATTTTCCTTTCTGCTCAGATCACTTGCATGAACTCAGGAAATGAATGGGTAAAAACCTGTCTCTGAGCTGTACACAATGGATTAGTGGCAATCAAATAGAGAATATATAAGCCAGTAAAAATAATCATTTCTTTTAGGTCTTTGAAAGTCCACAGTGCAATGTTTAATCCAAAGGTATCATAAATTTTCTGCTTAAAATGATACTATGGATTTATGATGTTAATATCTAACAACAAGAAATCCACTAACTATTAAAACAAATGGAAAAAAAAGGCAGGCCATAACCTAAATGAAGCTATAGATAGGGACTGTTCCTAACTTTTTTGGTATAACAAGACAAATTATACACATTTTTTCTCAAATTTGAAATGAGGCCAGACTTTTTTTTTGTTGCTATTAATTTTTGTTGAAAAATAACTTCCAGTGTTAAGGGAGCTCAGATGAATATTGTTTGACTTTGCATTTGTGAAAATTTCCAAATTATTTCGTAGAAGGACCAGAATTGCAATGTGCATATCATGAGCTAGGCTGAATTATGCAGTACATTTTGTTTTAATTTAGGTGTATATAATATGCAAATTGTTTAATCTTGTCTAATGCAAGACATCTTAAGGCTAGACTTCTGACCAATTTAGTGGCTGTTTCCATAAACAACGAAGGGAGAAACACCTCCAGAAATTCATTCACCTCATCCTAGGAGAATAATAAATTGTTATAAAGGAGGTGTTTTCAGAGACTTTAATTCCTATCATGCTCAGCGACAGTGACCATTGATTTTTTTAACACTTTTTGACCTGCAGTGATCTGTACATACAAGTATAACATTTTTTCATACTATACAATTTTACAGAAAGTTTTCTTTTCATCACTGGCATGTTAAAAGGGACCTTCCACTATTGTGAGATTATAATTGAAATGATCATAATTGTTCTATCAGTCACTGAGAAACAGTAATCTGTTTAAGCATGCTAAACATATTTCTTATCTACTGGGATTTAAGTGCAATGGCTTATGTCATTTCATTTTCTAAGCGCTTGCTTTGAAAGTGTCAGGAAAAAGAATACTTCACTTGGCATTTGTTGACAGCCTCTGCATAACACAGTCCTTGAACATTTGAATCATCTGTCTTTCAGTTGAATGTAGATTGTCTAGAAGATTTCCTGAATTTTAAACCTGAGTAGCACACATTTGTAATGATTGAACAAGGTCAGGCTCTTTTCTTTCTCTCTCTTTTTTTTTTTTTTAAGGCATTCTTGGATGTAGACTTTTATCTTTTTTCTTCCTTTTTTAATCTTTCAAGGATTATATTGTATTTTTTCACATATGCCATAGAATCATTTCCAAAATATAATTTTTTTTCAGCTATCACATTGTCTTAGAATTGCTGTGATTGCAAAAAACCAATCTTGCTATTTAACATTCAAGCGAAATAATTGAATTCACCAAAAGGTATAGGTCTAGTTGTAAAGCTGGACTTCTCTGACTTATTAAGGCTTCAGTAAAGCAACTTCATGTAGTCCTGTAACTGGGATTACTTAACTAGAAGACCCCTAAGTATAAACATTTACTAACACACTTCTGAAATGATGGGCATGTTCAGAGTTACTGATAATGGAAAGAAAATTATAAATGTAAAATGTGTATAGAACTTTGTAGTTAGATTTTAAATTCTATGCAACCACAGATTCTTAAATATTTTTAGACATCAAAACACAGGAGGGATCCAAATTTAAAGAATCCTTCAGATACTCTCAACATAAAAATTAAATAGAAAAAGAACATAAAATTATAATTTTTCCTATATTTTGAGTGTATTTTATCACAACAAAAGTGTTTCTTTGGGACCAATGCTAAAGGTTATCTGCAAAGTAACTCACAACACCCAGATGATGTTGAAGAATATTAAACAAAATCTCCTATGTGTGATAGTAGGAAATAGACATCTGTTGGAAATGTTTAAAGTGGTTTTCTGTGATAGTGTAAAAGCTGTCTTTTGACACAGGTTTACACTTTTTGAGCTATAGGACTCAGAAATGTTCCAATAAGGCAGTTAAATAGTGTGGAAGGGTAGCAAAGCATTTAGTTCTGCAAATTAGATAAATGTTGTGGAAAGTGCATCTTCTACCACCCTGTGGCAGTTTAGAATCACTGCATATTAGCATACCTCATTAAATATATTCATCTTAATTCATACTTCCTTAATGAATGTATTCACCAAGCAATAAAACCCCCTCAGTTTAAAGGATCCCCACCCAATTAAATGCCTGCATATGCAACTAAAAAATTGCATTAAAAGTATATGCTGTATTGGAAACATTGCTTTTTTTTAGCAAACAGTGCCATTTTTAGGAAAATGAAAATGCATTATTATATAGATTTGTCATTATTTAATTTCTAGTAACAATTATATTGTTATAAAAGTCATAACTTCTGTCCTTTTACCACCTAAAAATAATTAGGTTAGAATAACTGTCTTGCAATTTTCCAACTCTGAGGTGTTGAAGCAGTCAGTCTCCCACTATGATCAATATCGCTTGTTTTCATTCTCCTGTATCAAAATGTTGTTTTCAGATGGTTTTACATTTTGGTTTTCAAACTATGTGTCAAGGTCGTACAGGAAAAGTATTACCTAGTGTCATGTTTATTTTACTCCTGTAAGATAGCATGCTTATAAAACATAATAATAGTCATATATTAAAATTAGCGTGATAATAATTTATATTTTTGGCAAATATTCTAAATTTTTGGCATTTAATTCAAGCTTTCAGGCTTTATTTACCAGAGATTACTAATAACACAATAGTATAATCTCAACAAAACATTAGACAATCTACTTTTCTCCTGTTCTCATCAGTAATCTCGGTCAAATCAGCAATTTCAGAATTATGCTAATAAGTCCTTCAGTTATGGGAATGTACCTTCTTTTTTGCCATAATATCTATACTTGTCAGAAAATGCTAAGAACGTGACAGTAAATCAATCAAAAACTGTTCTCAAAAGCATGCTCCTTTTTCTAGAAATTAAGTGTAGAATGTGCATGAGGCCAGGTCTGGAAAGAAATTAAATCAGCAGTTGAGAGCATGAAGATATTTAACCTGCATTTTATCATACTAGAAACATTGAACCAAAATGTTGTTCTCATTTTTTCTTGAGTTACATGCTAGCTGTTTGAATATTTTTTAGCAAATTCTGAATACTTTCAAGAGGTTAAGTCATCCATGATATGCAACACCATGCTTGTAAGCTTAAAAAGGGAGATGAAGTGTGAATTTTATATGATTACAAGACTATACTTACAGAAAGACATGGATATTAGTAGTTAAGCCATATATAAAGCTTAAAATTATCCTATTCAAAGGAAGAAGCTTCAGGGGTGTTAGACATGATCTTTTACTTCAACAGACTTCAGAGTTAAACTTTGATAGGGATCTAATTTTATTGTTCTAAGAATAATAGGGATCATTATTATTTCATTCATATAGTACTACATCTATATTCATTACAGACAGGATGAATGATCTCCTAAACTTGTAGGTGAGGGATATATTTTCTTCTCAAGTAAATTTGTAGTCTCTCCCTCCCTTCCCAGTGTTTTTATACATTGTTTTTTATATAGATAAATTTAAATATTTTTGTATATCAAGCAAATAAGTTTAAGGATTCATATAGAGATTCATATTCATGTGGAGAGACTTCACTGGTGGCTGGGCTGGCACAGGCTGGTGGTTTGTATGTGTCTGCATTTGTACTGCATATGGTGTGAAACTACTCATGTGTTAAACTGCTGAACAATGTGACAAATTACATTTACCATGCACCTGTGGCTACCTCACCTGCTTTGTAACCACTGAACCCTGTCCACCAGGATTTATTCTAACATTCCGATTCTCTGAGCAGCTTCACACAGCATATAAAATATCTAAAAACCCTGACAGAGAATTGCTACCACGTAGTGCTTCCCCTCTGATTTATGTTGATGTGAACTTCAGAAATGGCAAGGAATTGTACCTTTTAGCTAATATGAAGTATAATAGGATGTCTATCGCAGAGGATGAATTTCAGCTTTTCAGTTCCTCAGTGGGTTGTAGGAGTATAAATTGAAATTAATGTTGCAAAATGGATGTCTTGAGATAATTTTGTCTTTACCATTTATTTTTAAGAGGATATACCCTTATCTTGTTCTGTTTTCTGAGGCTTCGTTTGCATTGTGTTAAGTAGTAAGACACTGTTATTTCAATTTCTGGGTAAAGGCCTCCTGTCCTTACCATACATAAATTTGAGACAAGATGGAAATGAAGGAAAAGCTGCAAGAAGAAAGGAAGTTTATACCTGGGGTTTGGAAGAAGGAAGAGCATGGTCTTTCAGTTGTTTTTTTTTTTAACGTCCAGAGAAGCCATGATGCATGTGAAAACGGAAATGCCGCCTTTTCTTCTTTTGTGTTTCTTTTTTTTCTACTTTTTTAAAATTATTTCTCCATTAGTAAAGATCAATTTCCTAAAGCAGTGCTCATTCAATTTGATCCACAGCCAGATATTCCTCAGAGAGTTACGAGAGGAGGATTTATATGTTGATTCATCTTGATATTGATACATGTGAGGAACAAGAGCTGTTCTTTAAGGCAGCAGCTCACACATGCAAACAGCTCTACCCTTCTGACTGGCAGACATACAATCTTCCTGGTTTTGTATACTTGATAGGTCTTTGAAACAGATACTCTTTTACAGGTTCTATAGAGGTGATACTTCTTTCTCATCTGCTTAAATATGTGGCACTGAGGAAATCTGTCTGAAGTTCATCCCACAGTCTTGCTCCCTTTGTGAGTTGCTGTAGGCCTGCAACTTGACCCGTGGTTTATGTACTGCTAAAGATGCTATTCTTTAGTTGCATTAACTCCATGCTAGCATGCACTGATTTTGACTGATATACAGTTAATTTTCTTTGTAGTAGTCAGTATGGGACTCTCTTTTGGGTTTGGAAGCAAAAGCAACTTTAGTAACAGAGATGTTTTAGGTGTTGCTGAGCAGGGCTTATACTGAGCAGTGCCTCAAGGATCTTTTCTGACTCTCAACCCACCCCACCAGTGAGGCTGGGAGTGCACAAGGAATTGAAATGGGGCACAGCCTGCACAGCTGATCCCAACTGACCACAGGGATATTCCATGCCACACGGCATCATGTTCAGCATATAAAGCTGGAAGATGGAGGAGGAAGCAGGGCATGTTCGGAGTGGCAGTGTTTGTCTCCCCAAGTGATTACTCATGGTGGGGCCCTGCCTTCCTGGAGATGGCTGAGCACCTGCCTGCCCATGGGAAGTGGTAAATTAATTCCTTGTTTTTCTGTGCACACAGCTTTTGCTTCACCTCTTTTTATCTCAAACCATGTTTTCTCACTTTTACACTTTCATATTTCTCCCCCATTCCACAGAGAGAGAAGTGTGAGAATGGCTAAAGTGAGGCAGCTGACCAAGGTTAAACCAATGGAGTCATAATATTTTGATATTTAACAAGTACAGAACTGAATTTTGCATTCATATATATATATATCTGAAGCCCATGTGATTAACATCGTTATGGTCAAACTACCAACTACCAACTATCTCTGAGATATTTAAAAAATAAATTATAATGAAAAACTAGTCAATTATAATGTAGATATCTGTTCTCAATTTCACACATAATCTCTTGTTTGGAATCTTACTTCATAATGGATGTTTTGAATGAATGACGATAGATGGTTTAAAAGCTCAGATAACATTTCACTACTATAGCAAAATTAATTGATTGTATCTAATTGTTCTAGACCAAAAATGTCATTACTGGCAAGGCAATATTCTAAAGAAACAGTCATATTCACACCATGACCTCTACTATGTATTTTGCTGTTATGAGTCGTGCATTTCTTTAACTTATTATTCCCTCACACTTCTGTAGTCAATGTTTTGAAGGATTTTGTATTCCATTTTCTTTTAATCTCCCACTTGTGTACTATGTAAACCACTATTCTTGCTACTGGCAAGGACACTTCTATGCAATACAGCTGCTGCTTTTTCTATCGCTACAAATTGCAGTGGAATCAAGGTCTGGTTTTGAGCTTGCATTAGGATCATTTACTTTGTTTCCTTCATTGCACAATTGTTTCTTATGTTTGCCAGCTTGTCTTTTGATCATTGTGATATAATCGCTATTTGTGGCAGCTCAGTGGATGTACTTGTCACTTACCTCCCTGTTTTGTTTCTGTCATGCTATCCATACTTCTTTTTCACAGTACTTGCATTTACTTCTCACAGTTACAGTTGTCAAAGTCTCTTAGGCTTGCTGTTCATCAACTTTCTATATTTATTTATATAATTTCTTAAAATTGTTGCAGAATCTAATTTTACTGAGGGCCTGACTAGGAGCAGGGGGAGAGAGGAGAGAATGATTGGTTTTTGGTAATATCTCAGATTCAGACAATTTTGCTTCCCATTTGGACATCTCAGTAATCTTTGACATTTTTTCACTTATAATTTTTAAGGCTTTTTATGTCTTGTGGGACAGAAGGCCTCTCCAGATTTAGAAAAAATGTAGATAAAATGATACTGGAAACAATTTAAACTGAGAATTCCTAAACTATATAGTATTTGACAAGCATTACAGGAAAATGAATTCAGAGATTAAAATATTATTTACTAAAAGTTGGTCAGTGGTGCTGAAGGAAGCAGAACTTGAAAGCACTATATAGATATAAAGTTGGAAAAAAAAAATTAATAGCAAAGAGAAAAAAATGCAAGAACCAAAAAAAGATGGACCGCAAACTATGAGGACATTGCAAAGCTTTACATTGTGTGTGTTGTTTTAGAAGTGATTTTTTTTTCAACTAAAAACTCATGGATAAACTGTACATGGATATGTATAGCACCTTTCGGGACCTGAAAAGGTTAATGAAGTCCATATGGCTTGGTCTCTCTTTCTGTGAACTGTACTAAGAATTCTAATAGCTGATACTACAAGCCTGCTCCAGCTAAAAGTCTCAGCATCTTTTCATTAAAAAAATAAGGGCATTCAATACATCCACCTACCTGAGCTGCACACAGTGTAACCCAAGTATACTTGCTTGTGAAAAGGAAATGCATGGATTTGTGGCTCAGGTGATTTTCCCAGGGATACACTCTAAGTAACCATTGTGCCAACAATTTTCTCTTCCATCTCTTGAACCTGAGTTAAATAATTGGAGTGCACGCAAATTCATATAAGATAAATTTACTTTTAATTTGTCCATAAGTGACTAGAAAAAGAATGATAATTATCAGTAAGGACCAGCAATGGAAACTTGAAAAAAGTAAAATAAAGTGGTTTGAAGTGATCTCTGAAGCATCTCCTGATCCTGCCACACCAAGTATATCTATGTCCTGGACTTGATCATGTCAGCTGTGGCCTATGATTAGCAAAATCTTGAATTTCTCCAAGGAAGGGCATCCCATCACTTGTTTCATCTCATATTCCTTTAATGCAGTATTTTGCTGATGATTTTTTTCCCAATGAAAATGGGAAAAAAAAATCTTTTCCAGTCTGAATTCCCCAAGACACAGTTGGCCTTTGCCCTTTTTCACACTTTCTGCTACTGAGAAGACTCAGGTTACATTGTGGAGCATGTCACATACCTTTAGAGAGCTTTTAATTTGCTGCTGTCTTTATCAGATTAAAGAGGTGTTGTAGCTATATAAAAGTGAAGCTGTATGCATCACATTTGCTTACCTGATATTCAAAATTTTAATTTATTGAAGTTATATAAAACCATTAAATTTAAAATTAAGCGGTAATATCTGTTACTAACAAATATATTACCTTAAATTTTTGTAAATAAAATCACATTATGAGATAACAATACCAAATATTTTTTTCAGGTGTAAACATACTTTGAGGACACCTTTTGTTGGATTTTTAAATTTACTTGAGGAGAGGCTTTTAAAATTTATTTATCAAATAAAAAGTAATATAAAATAATTAAGTAGTCATGAATATTACATTTGTACAGAAGTAAAAAAAGGGTGGCTAGCATATGCATTATTGAAAACTATATTGGTAAAAAACTTGCCATTGAATATTTTTTTCTCTTTAAATGCACCTCATTTTCATGTTAATGTCTTTAGAAATGTCAGTTCAGTAGTTTTGCTGTTATAAACTTTTCAACAAGTAGCCATAAATAATGAATTAGTGGCAATATTGTTCTAATAACTTATTTAGGGTATAATTAATTCACAGCTTTAGGCATATTTAAATAATGGTCTGCTTTTAAGTTTGTAGCTTTCAACACAGCTTGTCTGAGGCTGGTAAATACAATCTGGGTGAAAAAAGGCCAAAAAAAAGGGGAGACAAGGAAAAATCCCACAGTTCTCGTGGCCTCATTTTGAAAAGCCTAATCTATAGGAAACATATGCTGAAAAATAAATTACCTGCAATATCTGAGCCCACACAGCAAATTCCTTCACCCCCTCTTTAATTTGCTATCAACTTTATAATAGCCATCTCTGGGTTCTTCGTTGCTATTCCCCAATTCCTGCTTTTCATGCAGAGGAGTTAATGGGGTTATAATTTCATAATTAAAGCAGATAATTTTAATTTCTCTGATGACTCTTTATTATGATAATCTTGTTAAGATTATGGTGTTCATTTGTTGCTGTGAATGATCATTTGGCTTTTGTAGAAGCTGTCTGTGCTACTGAGCCACTAAATAATTAAGCAAGCAGAACATTCAAACCAGAAAAGTCTTGCTGTTAATGGAAGACCAAAGTCAGAGTTAACTCTCTGTAAACCTATTAAGGGATTCAGAAGAGAACATACCAGATTTACTGTCAGTCATCAAATAAGAGATAAAGCTTCATTAACTGAGTATCTAATTTCACATTTAATGAAGAGCTGGCCTCCTAGATTGGACGACAGCGCAGGCTTTCATAGGACAACAAACATAAAATGAAATTCTTCTAAACTAATTAGTTAATCCAACAGGAGGCCCAAGAAGTGAGGTCCTGGAGAGGAATATCGAGCAGAGGGACAGTCCTGACTAAAATGTTACCTCAGGTGGTTTAGTTGTCTTCTTCAGTGTAGAATCATGTGTATTTTAAAGTGAAAAAATTGAATTATTATTTCATTTTCTTGTTTGATGTGTTTGTGTGCACATGAATCTCCTTTACATTAAATTTTGTAGTCAAAGATGACTGAAATAATAAATCTGGTACATTATTGTGTGACAATACTCTCCTGTGCAGTGTACACGGAGAGCACCTTTGCAAACATTGTATACATTGTGTCAGTATAAATATTTCTATTTGTTTAAAGGCTTTTTCAAGCTAAACACTTCGGTGATTTTTAGGAAGCTGCTTTTATGTTTATAGAGGAAAACCACAGAAAATTCAAGATTTCCAAATTTACTTTCTGTTCTCTATTGTGGGATGTTTAGGTGGGTCGAGTGTTTTTACTTATAAGGGATTGGAAACTAAACTAGGTCTTGGGCATGTGGGGATGATGAGGACAGGACATCACAGATGGCACAAAAGGAAAGAGACATAGATCAAGACAATTCCATGCAATAATAAACACTTTACCTTTGGAAAGCTGGCCATAAATGTTTTCCAGTCTGGTGGGAAGTAGAAATGACAAAAATACGAAGATTGGATTTCTGCATTTCTAACAACATTGCTGTAATAAGTGAAAATATCTTGAGGTTGTACATATTCACCAAGATTTTAAATAAAATTTTACTAACATGACATTCTTAATAAGCTCATAATAAAAGGAAAGATATTGCTACTTAGAAATAAACGAGGTAAACAAGTTTATAAAGGAAAAATAAACACATATCTAACATTTTTTTACAATATTATATACATTTCTCTGAAAATATTTACGTGTCAACACAAAACAGTTGATATGTAATAAAGAAACATAAAACCCTAAACCT
This sequence comes from Dicaeum eximium, assembly GCA_013396995.1. Taxonomy (NCBI): domain Eukaryota; kingdom Metazoa; phylum Chordata; class Aves; order Passeriformes; family Dicaeidae; genus Dicaeum; species Dicaeum eximium. The sequence goes on from VWZP01007085.1 coordinate 310,372, forward strand.
GGAGATCACGCCTTTTATCTAGTAAATGTCTTGCATGTCATTATAACAGATCATTTTGTTGTGATGTGTGTTTCTGATAATTTTATTGTTTCTTACAGAGTTTAATGTATTTTATGACCTTCAGCATTTTTCATGTTCATAACAAGGTTATCAAGTGTCAATGTTTACTGCTGTCTTGAGGACACTGTATGTCTTTTCCTGTGTAAATTTAGCTTCTGTGCGGGTTTGCTATGCTTTAGCCATAAAATAAATCTGCTAGTGAATCCACACATCAAGAACCTGAAAAGAAGAAGAGTAATTCTTTTATGGTTTTTTTTCATTTTATAAAATTTTACATTAGTGTCATGGTGAGTACTCTGCATATGGGGATTCACTTCAGGGACAGGCAATCTCCAGTCTATGAAATAACTGATATCAATATCGCAGATAATGAAGACTAAATACATTTCTACTGAGTGTTGATAAATCACATTTGGCCCATTATAAATAATGTTTCCCCATGTGGATCCTAAATTAAAATAGAAAATACCTTCTCAAAACCAAAGGATAGCTGTCTCCCATATTTTACATATTATGGTCAAATTGCAACTGATAAATCTCACGAGTAATTGTTTATCTGAACAAGGACTATAAGATCCATAAAGCAAACTGCACCTACAAATGTTGCTTCCCTGAATTGTATGCAGAAAGAAACTGCTGATAAATGAAAACAGAAAGCTATCCTTTATTAATTGTGGAACTTTCATTCTGGAGGCTGTTTAGAGGTCTGTGTGCAATCTCATTCTGTTATCCCTGGAATGGCTTTCCCAAATGCCTAAGTATAAACTGAAAGCCCAATAACCCCAATGGGTTTTCCTGGAAACCTATGTGGAGGTATGCACATACAAAAGAATGGCACAAAATGTACATAGAGAAGACTGAGCTTTATCCATCAGATTATTTTCATCTACACTAAATAATGCTTGTGTAAAATTTTATCACATTTCTGACAGCTTTTATCCGTATTTGATAGGACGTTTCAAATGACACATTGGATCACAATGTCGGCGTGTCAGGTATTAAATTCTTTGCTGTTAATAGAGATTATCACACCCTTATTCATAAGAGTTAGAATTGAAATGAGGAAGAATTCTCAAGGTACAGAGACTATTCAGCATGCATAAGGGAAACAGACTACAGCTTGTGAGTGATGCATTTTCTTGTGCATGAATTAGCATGAAGGATAATTCATAGAAAACATTCACAATAAATTTTAGAAGAGTTATTTAAAGCCCTACAGATGACTAACCACTAAACTTTACTTAGCATGTAATGGCAAGGAATACTGTGCTTTCAGGAACAAAATATCCAGAATTATCACTGTTTCTTGTATTCTTAAAAGGTCCCCAGACTCCTGCTTTTCAGAGGTCTACCCGTCTCTTTGGGTATGATGCCTTCAAACAAATAAATTAGTATGCTTTTTATGCTTTTTTTTTTTTTTTTTTTCAAAGACAGACATTAAGGAAATACTTTGAAACTAAGGTTTAGCTCTTATCTGTAAAATCAAATATAAGATGTGAGTACCAAGGCAGTAATTAGACAGAAAAGAGAAAGACATCCAGAAGGTTAACAAGGGTATATACAGCAACCCAGAATGTGACCCCTGTTGCAAGCCTGCCACACAGAGGTTTTTTGGATCCAGGATCCACCTGAGACATGGCACAGCTTTATAAGCTTAGCTCAGAGTACTAAGAAAGGCCTATCAAAAAGCTAATTGACAGTAAGAAATCCAGATTGCAATCTGAGGGACACATGATGGTTCCATTAGAAGAAAGTACTGAGGCAGGTCTGATAGTCCAAGAAAGGTGAGGGTGCTGTAGCTCTGTGCCCCAAGGCCCAAAAATTGCAAGTTGTAGTGAGTGATAAGGTCTTCCCTCAGCCTCCCAGTTCCTTCAATTACTCATTACAAAACCTGTGCTCCTGACACTTCACCAGCTCTGTGGCCCTTCTCTGGACATGCTCCAGCCCCTCAATGTCCTTGTAGTGACGAGCCCAGAGCTGGACACAGTATTCAAGGTATGACCTCAACAGTGCCGAGTAAACGGGGACAATCACTGCCCTGGTCCTGCTGGCCACACTATTCCTGATACAGGCTAGGATGCCACTGGCCTTCTTGGCCACCTAGGCACACGCTGAATCATGTTCAGCTGGCTGTTCACCTGCACCCCCAGGTCCTTCTCCACCAGGCATCTTTCCAACCACTCTTCCTCAAGCTGTAGTGTTGCATGAGGTTGTTGTGACCCAAGGGCAGATTGTAGCACTTGGCCTTGTTGAACCTCATTCAATTGGCATAGGACCACAGATTCAGATCCCTCTACAGAGCCTTCTTACCCTCAAGCCATATCTTATTGGGCTCTTAAAAGATATTTCCTACAGAGTACAAAGTGTGATCTCCTGAAATACACTGATATGTTGTCTTATTTCTTTTTCTCCCTCTTCTCAGGAGATCACATGGTTGCAGCAGCCAAAGCTGTGCTCAGCCTTCACATGTTCAACTATTGCTTTTTAGTTTGTAAGTTTGAGGACCAGCATCATGTCTTCATTTATCAGTTCCTCAACCCCATGTGACCAGAAGATGTTGTCAACATACTCCTGAATTGCCTTTGTCTTTCTGTGCTATCCTTCCAGAAGGACTCAGGATGGTTATGCCACACATAAGGATCAAAGCCTGTGAGTGTGAAATATCTATTTCTTCCTGATTAGGCAGTCTGCAGCAGATAACTGCAGTATCTCATCACCCCTGCTGCTCTGCTTGCCGGCCCTGACTCAAAAGGTCTCAGCTGGCTCATCATCCGTCCCTACACAAACCTCCACGGATTCCTGCTTCTCTCAATTCCTTCTTTTCACCTACTCAGCATGATTATACCAATCAAAACCTTGTTTCTGAAACCTGCTGCACAACCAGCTATTAGCCCTTTCTCTCCTCACTGGCAGGACTGATGAGAAAAACCTCCAGGCTTCCATGTTCCAGAGGTTTAAGGGATCCTTTTCTGCAATCAAGTCATGGACCCTATTCTGTAGTTAGGACTCTGCAGATGGACCAGGCTCTGCTTTCCTGGTGCCAGAAATCATGAACTTCCAGGCTTTACTGTCACAGGAGTCTCTGTTTCTGTTCCTGAAGCTCAAACTTTGAAAAAAGTAAAGAAAAGGATTTCTGAGTTAATAGCAGGAGGATAAGACTATATCATGCCACTGTGAATTAGTAATTGGATAATGGCCATGGCAAAGAATGAATGGTCAAAATATTCGGAAACTTTATTTTTGCATGGGAATGTTGTGTAGTGGAGAGTATACTACAGAAGTCCTAAGGCATTTCAAGATTCATTGATTTGATGGCGTATGGTTTGTAGAAATTATACCTTTCATAAAGATATATTCACTGAGGGAGAGAGAACAAATTATTTTTGAAGGTGTTCAGAAGAGCAAGCTTCTAGGCATTTTAGTTAGTGAGATTGAGCTTGTCATGAAGGTTAGGATATTTGACTAGACCTAAGCAAAACACGATTAAAATTTGGTCAGTTTAATGAGACTTAGACTTCCATTTTCCCTAAACCAGCAGGATTTAGTTTGTTAGTTTCCTAAAAAGAAGATTTATTTAATTAACCACATGACAAATAAAATCTTACAGTTACTAAATAGAGAAGCTAATGGATAGAAATGAAAGTTTGAAGCCAATACCTTCATAGATAAATGCCAAATTTGGTGAAATAAAAGGGAATATCATCTATTTTGAATGATTATAAGTGAATTAGAGTAAATAATAACATTATTACAAGAAATTATAACTTCTTGTCTCCTTCCTGGATAGGTATACATTTTTGAATCTCACTCCATAGAACTATTGTATGGAGTCAGTCACTATACAAAACCAGACACATTTCTTGCAGCTAAGCCTTCATTTCCTACAGCTAAAATCTTCAGTTTTGCAAACTTTTTTGATTGTGGAAAATACCTGTGAAGTTAATTTTAATAAAAATTATTGGCACTTTTAGTGCTAATAGATTTGATGACAAATAGGTATTTTATTAATTTGACCTACACTTTATTAAAATCAATGGGATCATGCATTATTTTAGCAGTTTAACACGGAAGACATAGCTGTAGGCAGAGAGGACTACAAAGAAATAATAATACAGAGCATAATAATAATAATACAGAGAATAAAAACAAAACAAAAAAAAAACCCCAAACCAAACCAACCAACTAACCAACCAAAAAAAAACCAAAAATCACAAAAACAAATGAAAAAAACAAACACTGAAAAAGAAGCACAGTGTTTGGATAACAGACTTATTGGTATTTTAGACCTTGATTTTATCTAATAATTTTTTATCAGTGGCAATGTTGTCCAATTATGGGGTCCTTGTTAAAGGATAAAAACTACTTGATTCCAGCTGTGGGACATCTATAACATTGTTAATTTTTAAAAATGGAACAGTGGATTTTGAAGATGTTCTTTCCTGCTGTGTTCACCATCTTGCTAATACAGCTCAGAGTAGGGCTGACCTTCTTCCTTCCATGGGCAGCTCCTGGCTCATGTTCACATGCAGCTCTCAGGTCCTTCATTGAAAAGATGTTTTCTTGCCAGTTGACTCCAGCTTATACTGATATGTTGGGTTATTCCTCTCCAGGTACAGGACTTTACAATTCCTTTTGCGGTTTACATTCCTGACAGCCCACTTCTCCACCTTGTTGAGATGTCTCTGAATAGCACTCCTGTCTTTTAGTTCTTTCTTTACATGCCTCCTTATCCTCAAAAGAGGAAAATGAAATAATTGTTCCGTTTTTAAGATTCTATAATGCCCTTGTAAGTAATGAATGTGAGTTTCAGGCTGAGAAGTAAAAAAATGACCCTGTGGCACACTTTTCATTGACTGATTTTGTCATTTTTGTAGTATGGTACTGGAAGCTGTGAATAGCATTAGTAAACTAGAAGCTTTGTCCATTTGCTATCTATGAAATAAAGTTGTTTGTCTTTTGAATTCTACTCCAGAAGATGGGCAATTTATTTTGAATTTATATATATATATATATATATATATATATACATATATATATATATATAATTTGATGGTAAATTCGTTCACCTTTCTCCAGAATTGTTAGTACTTTCTCAGCCTCTTGTTTGGGGAGAAAGCAAGCAGCCTTTCTTGACTACTGGTTTGTAGTCTCTGCCCAGAAGAGAACTGTGGGGGGTAGTTCTTTAATGAGGCCTTTTCTTTAATGAGGCCTTTCTCTTCCTGCTTAGTTTCTAAACCATGATCCCAACAACAAAAAGAACAAAAGAAGTTTTATGCAATGTTTTATTTAGGTATTGCTGAAGATATACATGTAAAGAAAACAATCAAAACTACTTCTATTTAAAATTATGCATTTTTGCTTTAATGGGCAGAATACTGATTTTATTTTTTCCATAATTTCATCAAAACAGTATATACTCAACAATGGTTTAATAAATTTATATTCTGCATGTCTTTTTTATTTGATAAGTAATGAGATCTATGACATAAGCATAGGCAAAATTTAAGGTAAAACTGCTGGAAAAGGAGGGTGGTTAGAGAATATTTACAGTAAGTCATAAGTATTATAACAACACTTATCTGTGAACTTAACTGTAAAGTGACTTTCACAGCCTGAGGTTATGGTTGAGAACTCAATGTTTTGTTTACTGCATGAGCTAACTAATCAACAAAACCAATTTAGCTGCACATGCTACAGGACATCTCTGGTTCTTCTTGCTGAGAAAGAATTTGTCTTTGTGGAAGTATCACACATCAAAACAGTGTGGTAGCTGCAGTTGATATTCTAGTGATTTTACATAAATTCAAAAGAGTGCATCTGAAGCCATTTGCTAGTAATTTTTTGTGCTGTAGTTAATGAACCAAAGAAAGGTATTGCTGGAGCCAAGAGAGTTGGATATTTGGTGTATTTTAACATGCTTTAATGTATAAAGACAAAAATTACATTTCTCACTAAGCTGGCAATAAGAAATGCTCTATGCTGTGATGAAGCTATAGACTCTCTTGTTGAGACTAGACTCATGGAATTTAGAAGCTTTGCATTCTTTTTGGCTAAATATTAGTATTATGAACTTCACATGGCATCTACCCCCAGTAAAGGAGGATAATGTCAGGCTACAGAGACAGATAAGTGAGTGAGCCACTGACTATGACCTGGCCTGATATGAAGCTGGCTGAACAGGATATGAAAAACTACTGGTTGTGACATGAAAAATTTTTGGATGTAATAGATAACTGTGCAACAGCTGGCAAATGTTAATGATTGCACTATGAAGGACCATCACATTTCACAGTTGCTTAGGGGGCAGTTATGTGAGAACTGACTAAATATCACAGACTGCTGGCAGGGGATACTGGGGACCTTTAGAGAAGTAGAATTTTCTGATGTCAACAGCACCTTAATAACTAGATTTGTAATACCGTAAAGGTCAGAGATTACCTTGGTAATGGTACAAGAAATAGTAAATTTGGGTGTATATATAGCAAAATTGAGACCAAAGGGGAAAAGTAATTAAATTAGAGTTACATACTTGAGGGGGAACCAAGAAGGGAAAAGGGAGCTATGAGTTCAGCTAGAAGGAGAGTCAAGATATGGGAAAGACATAGAAGTTACGTGATTGGTACTATTTGGGAATACCCATTGGGCAGCTTGCTTGTGATCTCTGCAGTCTAAGTCAGGGTAATAAACCAGAATTTTCTGACTATACACATTTCCTCAAGTAGAAATTCCAGAGATCAAAGTGCTGATACATGGAGACATCTCAGTACCAGGGTGCTGGTGCCCATTTCAGGTTTGGCAACACTGATATTTATCTACCACTTCCTAAAAGAATTTGACCGCAGATATATAGAAAACTAACTTTGGAAAAGATAAAAGAACAAACCTCAAAAGAACTTCTCAGTTCATAAAAACTATATAGCATTTTTATAAGCCAGGGGGAGAGGGGCATATGCTCCACACCCTCCATTAATGGAAATCTGTAAAACATAAATAAACATTTTGTAAGAATAGGAAAAATATAGTTGACATTGCATTACAGGAATGGAGATAATAGCTTCAAATTTCTTTCAATCTTATTTTTTCATAACTCTATTAATGTTCTTTGTTTTTTAACACAAATTCACTGAAGAGTTATAAGAAAATGTATTGCTCAACTACTGTAGACATATTTATCTGATGATGTGTATGGAACTATGTATTTCATAACTGTCCACTCATTTCTTTATAAATGCTGGTTCAATATTCATCCAACATGTGCATTTCTATAGTATGACCTAAAACTTAATTGCAACATTTCAGTGTATATTGACTTGCTGAAGCAGAACTTCATTGATTTATCAGCAGGACTATATAAAAGATGAAATGACTCACCTGGGAGTATCAATAGAATGTCAGTGAAGAATATATTCATTTTCTGCCTGTAATATCTCAGTCCTGAAATAACACATATAAATAAGACCCAAACACAAAAAGTACAGCCTTTTCTTTTTCCCTGTCACCCATGTCAGCCTTCATTTTTTTACCTTCTCTTTCAAACAACCTGTTATGCAATAAACTTTCTCACTATCTTCAGAGAGTGTTCTTGAAATGAAGATTTCTTTGTGTTGTGTATCATTGTACTTTTGGAGGTATTTCATTCCGCTTTCCTTCTTCATGCACACCTCAACAAAAGGCTGTCAGAGAACAGCCCTCGGTCATGTTAGAAAAGGTTTTTTAGTCTAGACAGTGAAATAATCACAGTTAACATCAATGCAAACAAGGAAGAGTATTTTCAAAAAGGTCTGTTAATTTTCTTTTAAGATAAAAAGCCTGTCAGAAGAATTTTAGAGTGAAATTGAAATCAGTATGATTCTAAAAACTTCATAAAGTAATTTTTAACCAGTTGTTGAAGATCAATAGCAAAAGCACCAGTATACTAACTATATCATAAGTTTTCAATCAGATGCCTGTGAGAAAAGCTGAAAGCTACAGAAATTATTAGCTTTCTTTTATTACTTCTTTTACACTGAGTTCTTTCAAAACAAAAGATCTTTTGAAATGTTTTCCCTATGGTTTTCCGAACAACTCAGTCTCCCACTGGGTCTGCTCTGGTCACCTAAAAAAGTATAATCATAGCCAATTACCCCTTAAAGGCTATAAGGTGCTGCTGTGTGCAAGATTCCCAACTACATGAGTGGTTCTGGTTTTAAATTTCTCATCTTGGTGGCTGTTGCCCGACGTTTCAGGGGTCACCAATGGTTGCTGTTGGAGTCCCGTTGGGGTGAATCAAGACTCTTGACTCCAATATCAGAAGGCTTATATTGTTTATTAAAATTACTCCATTGTTCAGAAGGATTTGGGCTATTTCTGCCCAGGTACAGAGCTAGCATCTTGCTTCTTCAAGCTCCATACCCAAACTCTGCTAGAATGCCCAGAAATGTTTACAAAGTCAGAGAGATAGCAATTCTTTATATCATAGGTTGAGAAAAGAAAACCACATCTCCCATATCAGGAGACAGAGCAAAGGAATGCATTTTGTCCTTGAAACACACACACAGTATTTGAAATCTGCAGAGAAAAAGAGCTTTCCCATGGAAGAAAGACTCAGGAAGTTTGCATCCAAGAAACTTACAAAATGTCCATTGACAGGTGGCTGGTGGTAAATTGTTTTCAGATTCCTTCAGAAATCTGAAAGTTTTATTTTTTAGTTTCCTTTTGTAAGCATATTGGTTTCTTACTTCTTTTATAAGATGCAGGTGCACAGGCCTGCCTCTGCCAGGCTCAGGCCAGGGTGAGGAGGATCTGGGACTGCTCTGTGCTGGACACATGAGAAAGTTCCACTTATCTCCAAGCCACCAACCACATTGTAGGGAAGGTGTATTTGAGGAGTCAGAAGTGAGGAAAAACATGAAACAGTCCCGCAGACACCAAGATCAGTGCAGAAGAGGGGGAGGAGGTGCTCCAGACATCTGAGCAGCCTGTGATGAAGTGCATGATGAGACAGGCTGTTCTCCTGCAGCCCTTGGGGGATCATACTGGAGCAGATATCCACACCAAAGCTTGCGGAGGACACTATGCCGTAGCACCTGGAAGAAGCTGCAGACCATGGATAGCCCACACAGGAGCAGGCTCCTGTCAGAAGGAGCCCAGGGAGAGGAGCCCATGCTGGAGCAGGCTCGCTGGCAAGACTGGTGGCACACAGGGACCCAGTCGAGCAGTCCATTCCTGTAGGACTGCACTTCATGGAAAGGACCCAGGCTGAAGCAGTTCTTGAAACACTGGAATCTTTAGAAAGGATCCATGATGGGTAAGTCCTTGAAGGACTGTATCCCATTCTAAAAGCATGGGTTTGGGTGGTGATTGTTGCTGCCTAGTACCTAATTCTGAGAAGCATCTCCTGTGGAAAAGCTGCTTGGATCAGCATTTAAGGCAAAACAGCAAGTCCACACACCACACTCACCACAGCTGGCTCAGCAAAGAGAAGGCAGAAGGCTCTTTTGTGAGGGTTAGTTCCAGTGAAGTTTATTCAGTGCACGCCAAAGGGAAACCCAGATGAAAAGAGAATTTAGCACGTACTGTGGACAGCTTAAGAATGGGAAGGGATGGGGGGGCAGAGCCAAGGGCAGGGCAAAGGGGATTGCTCTCCAGGGGAGAGGGGGCAGCCACCAGGAGTACCCAACCAACGAGTAAACAGGTAAAGGAAAAACCAGGGAAAGTTGTGAAATATGGGAATCAGTGAGGCAGAGGTCCATGAGGGAAGGAGGAAGTGTTTTTCTGTCCACCCAGGAGGAATGAACTCTATGGTAAGTCTTTCCAAGGCAATGCCCTGGGGAATGTGCTGAGATACATGAAATAGTCAATAACCATCCCTTCCTGATAACTTAAATTAATCTTAATTTTATAAAGCATTTAAATAGAAGGAGTGAAGAGACAACTCAAAACCAGTAAAAAATAGGCATATGTTGTTTTTCTGTAAAGCTACACAGCTATATCTCAAAAGGATAATTTCCTTCAAAATCTCCTAAGTTCTTTTTCTCTCTCCTGCTATGCATTTTACCCTTTATACAGTGGTGATAAATGAACTCGTTCTCTTTGATTCTTCTGCCTCTCAGAATGGCTTTTAAACTTTATAGTTTTCTTTCAATTTCTTCTCTTCCACTCTAACAGAGCAAATTTGGTAGGTCATTGGAAATCATACACAACAGGAAAAAATCTCTTAAAACCCCTCAAATATTATTCTAGTTTTAAATTTTTTCCTTGAGAATTTTCAAAAATAAATGATGTGTCATGGATGATAACTCAGGAAGCTTTATTCAAGTCTGACACTGATATTCTTATGCTGTTGCACATCTCTTTTGACACTTGTCTCCACAAAGAAAGTACTCAAATTGCAATTAATTCATTGAAGGGGAAACACCACACATTTATATATTTCAACTGAAAATTCGCACCAAATTTCTTCTCAGCAAACTAATTCTACAAACATTACATGTGATCTGCTATTAACTTATTCTTCAAAATGAGAAAAAAGGCTCAGACTCCTTGTCTCTGATAATTTTTTTTTTTAAATACCAGCTGAAAGAGAATAGTCCCTGTGGGTGACAGCAAAATTAACAAACCCTGATGTGTACACGTGGAACAAATTCCTTGTGTGTCCTTGGAGCCATCATTATACAGGTTCTCAGTAGAGCGCTTTCTTTTAATCTTCTTGCAATCTAACAATGAGACACATATCCTTTATTCTGTCCTAAGGCATAAAAGCCTTTGCTGAATGTGAAAGCTACAGCAGCTTCGGCTGGTGTTTTTTTGTGGTTTTTTTTTTGTTTT
>VWZP01007085.1:321247-337447 GCA_013396995.1 Dicaeum eximium
TTTTGTTTTGTTTTGTTTTGTTTTGTTTTGTTTTGTTTTGTTTTGTTTTGTTTTGTTTTGTTTTGTTTTGGGTTGGGGTTTTCTGGTACATTGTTTTTTCTTCCTCTTCCCATGAGAGTTTTGTGACCTATGCAGGAAATACAGAATTCAGGCCAGGAATCCAAGTGAAAAAGACCAAAACAGTGTTAGCCTTTTTCAAGTCAAAATTTGCATCCTAGAGTAAGATACCCAGAGAACCTCATCACCTACACTGTTTGGACCTCTGAGTATGGATTTGTTTATGATACAGTTAACTATAATAAACATATTTGCAATAATATTTCCCTCTTCTCTCCACTGTTGTGTGTAGGTCCAAACATCGGTGATAAAAAATTATATCAAGAAGACTGAGTATTTAGTTTCTTAACTAATTCATTTTTCCTCAAAGTCTCATTTTGCCTACATTTGAAAGAGCCTTTCAATATTTCAGATTGTTAACATTTTCTCTCTTCTCTGGTGTAGGAAACTGAGCTGCAGAGAAAACCAGGAATAATGTAATCTGTATGAAGGGACTGCACAGAATGGATAATTCACCCTAATTCTATCAATTTCTTGAGCCAGTAGGTACTCTCCCTCTGGAGTCCACCTGCTTAATAAAGGCTTACAAAATAACATAAATAAAGAAATAGCCAGATGCTGATATCAATTGTCTACAAAAGGCTCCTTTGCATACAACATGTGTCATATGCTTTTTTATTACAGCATCTGTAAATGCTTTGATAAATAAAAATTCAATCTATAGTTCTGAAAGAAAAAATAAATGAAATATTAATCCAATAGTTAAGAAACATGTCAATCTGAAGTAAGTAAATGCAACTACTGTAGGAGCAGGAGAGCCAATGCAAATTCAGAAATGCCTCAGTCATAAACTGACAGGCCTGTGTCAGAACTTAAAACAGTGATCCATTCAAGAACATTTAAACCTTGGTTTCTTACTGGCATAATTAATTAACAATAGTTTTGATGTTGAATTTTATGATTTGTGCTGGGAAATGGACTGAGACTTCCAATTTATTCCTCATTAATCATTCAAAGATAATTATTTTCAGTGGCTACCACGTGGACTGGATTTGAACAAATATCTTTAAGGATAAAAAGGAGTCCACTTCTTAAACAAATACCAGAATCAGAATTCTTCATCATTATTTTTTATCAGACTTGGTTTTATCATGCATAAGAAACCCAAGTCCTATAATAACAATGCATTTTGAAATATAGAGATAAAGAGATTGAAGATTAAGATGCAAAGCTGGGGTCATTAGGAGAGCACTTTTTTAAACTCTTTTTTTTAAACTTTACCAATACCTTCATTTTAAGTCCAGACAGATAGATAGCTACTATGTAAGCAGATAGTTAAGATTTTTTTACACCATCACAGTCAATAATGCATTTAATAAATTACTTTGTCATTTTTTTCCCCAAAAATTAATTTCAATAAATTGTGCAGTCTATTTTTCGATCACATTACTGGAATTGCTGCAATACTTGGCAACAAAAACAGCAAGCCAGTGTTGCTAATGTGGAAAGGAAGCTATGACAGCAAGATTTTCTTGTACTGGTAATCAGCAGTCCTGAAAAATACAGAAGTCAAATAGATTATGATACGTTTTAAAATAAACAGTTCACCTTGAAAAATTATATCATCATGCAATTGATTTTGAACAAAGTTTCACAAACAGCATGGAAAAAAAATTATATTTGCCTAAGAAGGTGACAGACATTTTGTTTCATTGATGCTGAATCAAATAAAATGAAGATATACTTTAAATAAGTACTAGAAAGTAGTAGAAAATCCTGTGCAGGAAAAGTCATCAAGTTCTGTAGCAAGAATTGTAGTAAGAGCAATTACATTCCCGAAAAGTTTGCACTTGAGGCGGGATGTAGAGCTCTCAAGCTCAAACATCATCAACATTGAAATGACCTTCTTTGTCTAACAGATATTCCACTTCCAGAGGTATTTCCACACGTACACTGCCCCAGGTTGCTATGGAAAATTGAAGATAGTATTTGTATAAAGAAATGCAGTGCCACCATATGCCCAGCAGGCTTAAAGCTGTTGAAAACTTGGCCTGTGGTATTCATTAGAGTAAAACCTGTTTTAGACCATCCTGAATAAAATGCAGCTGTAATAAAACAGCTCTGGTCTCAAGGTACAGAAGTGTAATTTTCTCTTTGTTGTGAGCTGTAATTGGTGAATATATTAGTATTTGCAACTTGCAAGGAAGAGAGATATTGCCCGCTATTGTCGTCACAAATATTTGTAACCGCTTTGCATCCTTTGCTTTCATGAAGGGTATGACATTCAAGTGCCATGAACTGGAAGGAAAGAAGTGTGATATTGTTCTTAGACAGAAAACTGAATGTTCCCCTAGCTAGAGGACTGCAGCCAGGAATCTTTCCCAAGGAAAAAATTAGTGATGCATATTCATTTATCTATGAGAGGATTTCTATAAAGTGTATCTCTTCTCTATAGGTGGCAGAGAATGCAATTAATTAATTCCTAGCCTTAAAATGAAGCAGCATTTATCCAAGAAATTAATAAATGGCATGCAGCCTTGATACATTGCCAAAGCTTGCTTCAGTTTATTTTTGAATGATACTGCCTTTTCATAAATACACATTCATTAGTGAAAAGCATTAAACAAATGTTGTACAGAAGTGAAAACAAATCTGTTTGCCAAATTGGTTGTGCTTGAGGCAAACATGAGGGTTGGATTTTTGTTTGCTTTTATTTTTGATTTTTGAAATAAAGCAGGAATACTACTCCTTCTGATTTAATTTTCATTTGGGCATTTTTATGGTTGATTTCTGCAATATGCTTTTACAAGTAATAATAAAAAAAAACCTTTATTAATTGCTTTCGTGAATTATGCAACATAATTCAGGTATTACATTCAAGCAATGTTAACTATGTTTTAAAAATGTATTTTTCTTCTGTATTTTCCTCCAAAAATTGAGAATAATTTAATGTACCTTAATTACATATTTTCTAGACCATTAGCAAAGGTATAGAAATTCAGTTTTTTCCAATACTCAACAGGCAACAGTTTTTATGATTATGAAACAAGCCCAAATTACAGACAAATCTAGCCTCAGAGGAACAGAGAAAAATCTTGCTCTTCAAAATTTTAAGTTAAGGACACATCTGTTGTGTTAATTATATTAATGAGATTAAGGTGGTCAGAATATAATGTTTTAAATAAAATACAGCAACATTCATCTTCTGTATGTTCAGGTATGCCTTCATGTTCATTTGCTACTAAGCTACAAATCTTAGAACCTATTCAATAGCAATAAAATAAGCATGATATGAAATTCAGTTGGTTAGAATAATCTTTCTGCTGAAACATAAAAAATCACATGCCAGCAGTCTTGCCTTCTTAGCCCCTGATGGAAAGAAAATATTGAAGTGAATGCCAAGTAGATATGAAATTAAAAACTTCTGGGGTTTAATCCAAAGGAAATATTTCATTAGTACTAGATTATTATTATTATTATTATTATTATTATTATTATTATTATTATTATTATTATTATTATTATTATTATTATTATTATTATTATTATTACTAATTTTATATTCTTTTATCAGCTGAAAAAAAACAAAAATAATGTAGATCTGAAAGAGTAGTTTATTGATTATAATGTTACTTTTTTGTTACTTTCTGGAAAATGAACTAACAGTTTAAAAGGAGAAAGAGGAAAACCAACACACGGTATTTTATGAAGTATGAAACTTCAGTGTGACCTAGCATTAAATATTTTGCTTTTTGTAAAAGATCTCATATAATGAATAGAGTCCAGGATGCATAACAGGGCCTTGACATAAGCTGTGCATAAGCTTCAAAGTTCTTCTACTGAAAGAAAATAAGACCATTAGAGAATGTGCTTGCAAAGCTGCATCTTCCTTGAGGATGCATCTGTCATGATATTCATAAACATGGATACGTGGGCAGGACAAAGCTGTCTATGTGTCTCAGGGAGTGAAAAGATGTTAAGTGTTTTGTAGCCTATGCCAGGGGAGAAATGGTGCTGACAGAAGATGCCATAGCTCCACATCAGACTCCTATGTGAGAATGCTCTGGTCACCTCTTGACAGGCATTTCCCATTATATAGCTACATATGGCCTTGTGGATACACATTTCCTACTGTTTTCACTTGCTCATCTTCCTTGACAGGTAGTCTACTGTGGACTTGAGAGCCCAGCTCTCTGAAGAAGGAGTGGTGGGTGGAGAATCAGTCCCAGAGACAGCATGGAGCCAGCAGCAAAGGAGATGCAGAAATAGACCAACAAACCAACCAACCAACCAACCAACCAACCAACCAACCAACCAACCAACCCCTCATGAAAAGTAAAAGGTTTAGGAACCATCACCACAGGCAATATGGGTTATTGGTATCTATGGTAGGAAACATAATGACACTACATCTATAGCAGGTTGCTGATCCAGATGAGAGTAAGGCCTCACTCCGGGATTTTGGATAACCTAACTGCAGTATGAAATCTCCATAATGGAGTAAGTCAGTTAAACAGCTGAATCTTGTGGCAAGATTTGTTTAAACGGGTTTTATAAACTTAGTACTGACAGAACCTAGAATACAGATTTTTCAGTCTTTGGAATAATATGTGTTTTGAGGAGGAACATCTGTTTTGGGATAGAACACCTGCTGTGTAGAGATGTACATCTGAGTTAATTGTTCAGATGATCCTCTGTAAATCTCTCATATTAGCTGAAGATAGGAGGAAAAAACCCAAACAATGGAATAAAAATTATAACCCCACCAAGCCTATTTTTATTGCAAAAAGAGTAATATATTTTAAAATACCAGGTCAAAACTAACACTAATTCTTGCTTTCAAATTCTGTACATTTTTATTTTCTGTTCTGATAAACTGTTTCTGTTTGGCCAAGGGTTTTCTTTTCTTTATTTGTCTTCTGAGAAAAATGTCAGCGGAGAGACTCCACAAGGAATATCAGACCTGTGTGTCCTATAATGTCTATTAATCTGCTGCTTGACAGATGAAGAACCAAATTTTGTTTCATTAGCTTTGATTCTCTCAATCATACAGCAAAATACTTTTTTCCAACCAAAAATAACATTGGAGACTCAAAGGCATTTTCCGAAATAGCGGTCATATCCCGTAAGATGTAATTATCAAATTGCATTTGAAAAAGCAACACTGCAGATTAATACATCTGTTAAAGGATTCCAGCTAAGATACTGAAAAACTATGATGACAGTCTGCTTTTAAAGCATTGCTTTCTGCATTCTCTTGTAGGACACACATGATGGGACTGTAATTCACAAGGCACTTGCTTTGCATGTGTATAAGCTGTAAATTCTTTAGTAGGCAGTGGAATTTGTTTGGCAATAAATTAAAAAGCTTTGAATAAATAGTATTTTATGCATTTATATACAGGAGAACAATTTCATCTGTTTAAATGGGCATGGGATTTCTGTATATATTTTTGCACTCTACAAAATGAAGATGAATACATATCTCTTTACATATCTCTTCTCATTGAAATCTGGGAACTAATTTTTGTTTCTGACATTAATTTTGAAATTTTTTCTATCTGGTAGTTTTCATTGAATCTCTCTTAACCGACAGGAATACATGAAAAAATGCTGTAATTTTACTAAGTTTTATTGCACTGCAAACAGTTGAGTCTGTCATGCCATCATTAAGACCTAATTAAAAACTCAGAACATCTTTTACTTATCATTGTATTTTATTGAGCATTTAAAAGTAAATTGTGACTAAGTGAATTTAAAAAAAATGCAGAAGTTAAAAAGCTTCTTAACCCTCAAGATTCTACTGTTCATAAATATGCCATAGAGTTAACCATGTTGTTTACTGCTGTTTGATCAATGAGGAGAAATTATGGACATCACTTAAAGTTCTAGTGTCTTTTACACTTCTTACACTTTAGTAATCAAAATGACCATCTGCTTACTTACTAACTGCTTGTTTTCCTAGTTAACAGGAATATTTTAGTTGACAAAACAAACCAATAGAAAAACAAACAAACATTTTCAGACACATCCTCCCTATCCATCAACAGCAGGTGTATGTTACATATAGATTTTTATGCTTTGGGAGTTTTTGTACTTTTGTACTGTGAATAAGTATTCCAGTGTTCAATTGAATGATTTGATAAGACTTTTCTTTCTGAAGTTTGAGAAGATTTAGAAAATTGTTTTATAATTGAGGTATAAAGCTGTCAAAATAATAACAAGAATGACATTTTCAATTGTACTTCCTTTAAATTAAAGCAAAATACGTGAAACTATATTTATAATGCAACTAGTTGATCAAACTCTTCATGGCATGTACAGGAATTTAGAAACATCACAGATCCATAAAACACATTCTCTAGTCATAAAATGCAAACAAAACCATGTCTACATATGACTAAAAGCAAAATTTAACAAGAACATATGTAAACATAGAAATTAGAAAATGGTCAGATCGCTAGGGGTTAATATTTACTAACCCTATAGGTACCATCGTGGGAACTAGCCCACACTGCAAGAAAAAGACAACGTCGTAAAGTGAGAGTTATTTTTTGCTGTCAGATAAATTACAATAACTAAGGGATGTAATTTCTCATGCCTTCAATTCACTCCCATTACATAGCTGCAGTTCTGGGGAATGATTATATTGTAGAAAAAAATCTAAACATGAAATTTAATGAGGAACAGAAGTAATGAGTCAGTTTGAACTTTTTATACAACCTTTCTACTCAGTGGAACATTATTAGCTTCTGCCCATTTTTGATACAATACGTTGACATTTCTCACTCCTTTCTAAGCATTATTTCTCTAGTTAACTCTCCTAAAAAGGAAACTCCATGTCTAATCATGCTGCAGGTGTTTATAATTGTTCACAGACATGCTGGTGCTGGAATATTTGGACAGACACAGAGATTTCCTCAATTCTTACTTTTCCTAGACAAACTGGAGGGCACCCCACTTTCATAGTATTGATTTCTTGGGTAGAAAACAAAGCCATCCTAGAGACAAGAATATGGGCCCCCTGCTGTAGAACTTTTCAAATTGTATACAAATAAGGTCCTTTTAAATAGTCAGGAAGTGCAGGAATGGTCATATAGAACAGCCTTCTACACATAATGAAATTAGGGTAGGTTTTGTACATGGTTCAAGATACTGAAAACAGACTTGGAGGGATCATATAGAGTTATTTGGAAGCTGGATTGCATGAGTTCACTAGGAAAACATTGCAAGGAAGTGTCATTTGACCCAGATGAAGATGTCATTGGATTCAGAGTCCTGTCACCATTCAGACAGCAATTTATTATCTTTTCAGAGTTGTGGAAGGTAAATTAGATTTCCTTTTAAAAAAGTATTTAATTTTTTAAAGGGACTGTCTCTTCATCAATATCTCTGCAACAGAAGTGATAGCTGGAGGTTAGCCATCATCTGTTAGATTTGTGTCCTTGTATATTATTCGTTTATGGCCTCTTCCTTTTTCTCTTATCACTTGTTTCAGTGAAAACTCCTTCACCAGATACAATTAAAGAAGGAACAGATGCTCCTTTCACCAACCTTTGCAAAAAACTTTTGGATGATGGGACAGGATCTCACCAGCAATAACATGTTTCTCTAGAAGTACAGTTAAATTACATTGATTTTAATATGTTTGCAATTTTATTAATTGAATTGAATTTGTCCACTGAATTTACCTGCATCAATGAAAAAATTAACACTTTTGCACTAGTTAAGCCTCTGTTCTCATCAATATGGCAAAATGTTCACAAGATTTCTCCTGAATTTTAGAACTTTTCTAGTCTTACACTTTTTTGTAATTCAGTTATGAATCCATCTTGCTGATGTTTGAAGAAAATATCACAGATTATCTATGTTGTATAAGCACTTCTTTCAAGTATTTTGTCCCTCATATTTTATATCACCTTTTTAATTAATCTCCTCTGAAAACTGAGTAATGAAGCATAACTTTCATTACTTTAAAGTGAAAATTCCAGAACAATTTCATAGGCAACAAAACTACATTTCAGAATGTCTCCCTTACTTATTTCTTCCACTTCAACATCAATTACATAAGTTAGTGTCTAGCAACATTAAAACAAAAAGTTTTGATTATGACTTCCACAGTCATATTCAAAGTAGCATTAATCATTCTAAAAGTACAGAATAGTAACCACTGTGATAGCAATGTCCATTTTCCCCCTTCCCTTAATTATCTCTCTTCTTTCAGCCAAATTTTGTGAGATTGACTTATCTGAGTTAAAGTTTCTTTCAGAAACCTAGACCAGAGTTTATCACTTTAAACTGCTTTCTCCTTTTGCAGACATTAAAATAAACACAGTTTCAATAACTGATTTATCTCAATGCAAAATAAAAAATCTATGGTGAAATATCTCCAGAAGGTAATTATTCCTCTTTAATAAATACAGAATAAGCCCAAAATTTTCATCTCAAACTAGCAATAATGTAGTTCAATACAAGATTTACTGCTGTTGAGTACCCTCTATCAGCATCAGCATAGTCGGCTGAGTGTAGATAGATCAAAAACAGGTTTCCCATGTGTGAAATACAGCCAAGTCTTCACCTACAGAATATACACAGCTGAAAATAATTTAAAAAAAAAACTTAGTAAACCCCAATAATGTAAATTATATTGGATTTTAACTTACACAAGTGTGTTTACTAACAGCACCTCTTGTATAGCAAAAAATACTATAATTAACTATCAAATTTCTATTCTTTCATGCTGATATTATCTATTCTTTATAAATTTCATTTTTTCTTAAAAAAGAAAAAAAATAGAAAAACCTGATTAATTATAAATGTGTTAGTGTGGATTTCTGTTCATGTCCCAGAACCTAAAGATCTGCAACAAGATCTGTCTTATATTGCTCTAAACATTACAGAAATCACTGTCAATTTTGTTATTTTTAATTCTGTAATCTTTCAACATACTGCCTGTGTTTTCAACATAGAGTTCTGTTGCTGTTTTCACATAATCATTCTCATAAGCTGCCATCACTGGTTCCATTGCAAAACAAGCAAACAAGTATTGTTTTTACTAGGTGTATATAGCATTCTTCATACTTCTTTGCCATTTCTTCCCTTTCTGGTTTTCATGGAAAGGGAATGAAACCAGTAATTTCTTCAAGTTTGTACTGCATTAACCTCCACTGGTTTGTAAGCAGTGAAGAATGTGCAAGCCCCAAAATGGTATATCAGGAAAATGTCTCTGTTAAGATTTACTTTTAAGAACTAATTAAGAGCTACTACTATAGAAATGTAGCACATGTTGCAAATAATAGTAATGAGAAGCAGAATTTATAACATGACCTAATTTATCTAACTCAACTTTTGAAAAATTCAAGCATAGTAGATTTGCAAGTTTTGTGGTCATTTTTACTCGCTGATTATCACTCTGTCAACTTATCCTTTTTAAATTTTGTCCACACAGACAGCTTATCCTTTTTAAGTTTTGTCCAACTGTCAATTTTGCAAAACATCATGTCATCTCTTCTTTTGACATCTACTATAATATCATTAAAACCAGCCTTTTTGAAGGAAAAATACTGCCATTTAAGTACAGATTTGGCCCATTACAAAGCAATTTAGAAGTTCTAGACTATGGGATTAAATTTAAATCAAAATTCAATTTTCCAAATGTCTAATCTTCACCAAATAAATTTTGCTTGATAACAAATCCTATTAAGTTATAGATAGAACATGAAAAGCAAATGGTTTTGTTGGTCAAAATTTAATCCTGTTGGTTCCCTTTGTCCAGTAGCTGACTTAGACCTGATTAATTAACCATAATACAAAGACGAACAATATAAAACCAAATCCCCTGGGCTTTATGAAAGATAAGCTGTAATTAGCCAGGATGGAAATATTCATAAATACTTATCTGTCTTGAATATTTCTTTTTCAGGATACATTTTTTTCAATTCAGTTCAGTTATTATATATTTTTATAAATAGATTTTGAACTATTGGATAGGTTTATATATTTTATTAAAATGTTTATATTTATGTTTGTGTGCTAATAAACACACAAATATAGCAAATATAAAATAATATAATAAACATCATTTAGTGTTAGATAACTGACATTAACCTTCTCCTGTGTCATGCAATTTATTTCACCTTCCCTAAAAATGTGAATGTCAGTTGATCATCTGCTTATCTGCATTTCTCCAAACTTTTATCTCAAAGCAATGAAAAAAACTTGTTCTCTGTTTCTCCAAGGTCAGTGGTCTTAAATCTCCTAAATACACATTTACACAGTATTTTAACAGTTAGCAGCATCTGAGGCACATATACATTCTGTTTCATGAGACCATTTTTCATTTTCAAGCATTCAAAATTTGTATTCAAGCCATAATTTCATAGTATAAAGTTTCCACTATGACAGGTGATTTTCCAGTGCTAACAAAATCTTTTGTTTCTAATGACATGCTCAATATTACACAAGCCTCAGCCTATTATCATTGGTTTCAGTGATGCACAGAGGGAAAAAAGGTTCATTTGGCTGGAAATTAACATCAGGTTTACTAATTCTATAAGTAATTACTTGCAAAACTTTCTGAATGAAATTTCCTTATAAATGCTGTTCCTTGTTATGCCAAAGCCATACTTATATTCTGATATAAGTGAAATAAGCAGTGTGCTACTTTTTGGGCTTGAAGAGCCAAAGATTCCATCCATGACAAGAAGTACTTAGAAGTGAATAAACTTTGTTTGCAATGTAATGTAGGAAATCCAAATATCACTAAAGGAGCTCTGAAGCAAAACTAGAAGTTTAAAGAAGTTTAAAGAGTAAGGAAAAAAGTACATTTGGTTAACAAGTTTTATAGCACTTTCTTTACATGCACAAAGTATAGTTCTGATTTTTTTGTGTGTCTTTAGCACTGTTCTGTTTATATGTAGCTGGGAATGATAAGAATTTGTACCACTGTACCATGATTCCATTGCTTCCAGAAGGCCAAAACTCCTTTGGAATTCAAGTCCTCAGTGATTTTGGGGGTGTGTGTGTGTGTGTGTTTGTTTGTGTGTGTGTGTCCATAAAAAGAGTAACTTTATAATAATTGCAAGTACAAGAAAGGTTAGGCATAATTCTGAGTCCTGCAAGATCTATTTTTACATTGCTTCTAGGCTCTATTCAATTCCCAAATGGGCACTGAGTGGTTCCATTTCATTTAACTCTCTCTAATACCAGAGCCCACATGATAGCTGTCCTGAAGAATCTCTTCCAAAGACCAGTATAGTTGAAAATATATTGGATAGGTTTGTTTATTTTACCAGAGCTCTTGAATACACACGCACAGGATGATAACAAACATCCATAAGGGTATAGCCATCTTGAGTCCTGAGTGCCATTTTGGGCAGTATTGGAAGGACATCAAAGAGTGTGTCCAGAGGAGGGTGACCAAGGTAGTGAAAGGCCTCAAGGGCAAGAGTTACCAGGAGCAATTTAAGTCATCTTGTTTGTTCAGCTTGTAGAAGAGAGGTCTGAGGTGAGGTCTCATTGAAATCTACAATTTCCTCAGGGGGGACCATAGAGGGAGATGTTCCTCTCTCTCCTGAGCAGCAATAGGACATGAGGAAATGGAATCAATCTGTGTCAGGCGAAGTTTGGGTTAGACATTAGGATAAGATTCTTCGCTGAAAGGGTGATTGGTCACTGGAACTGGGCCCCAGGAAGTAGTCATGGCACCAAGCCCATCAGAGTTCAAGGAGTGTTTAATGATGCTCCCAGTTTTATGGGCTAGTTCTAGGTAGTACTGTGAAAAGCAGGGATTTAGACTCGATCCTTATAGCTCCCTTCCAACTTGAGATATCCTATGATTCCATGAACTGTACATAGTCAGTTACTGATCACTAAAGAAATGTAGCCTTGAGAGTTGGATATGACTGTTCTTAGGGCTTAAAAAAGAAAAAAAAAATTATCTCATATTTGGGAAAAAAATAACCTGCCAACAAGAAGATATAAACACACAACTATAACCTCAACACAAACAGGCAAATTTTTTAAGAGAAAAGAAATATCAGAGAAGATCAGAGAAAAAGGAGTTTCCTGAGTAGCGTCTTCCCCTACTCAAGGACACTGCACATTTTCAGCACTGCTACTTAGACATCAGCAGGTCTCCCTCCACCTCAGCAGAGAGTTAGCCTTGCTTTTAGATTTTACACACATAACTGAGGAAATGAGCCTGCTCGTGGGTTTCTTCGGTGTATTGGTCTTGCAAGGCCAAGCTTTGGTAGTGGGGGCTACAGGGGTGCTTTCTGTAAGATGCTGCCAAAGTTTCCTCCATGTCCAGCAGAACCAATCCACGGTGGCTCCAAAGATGGATGTGCCACCAACCAGTGCTGGGCAATTAGAAATGGTGGTAATGCCTCTTTGATACCGTATCTAAGAAAAAGGAAAAAAAAAGTTATTCTGCAGATGTAATTGCTGCCAGAGAAGAGAAAAGAGAAAATACATGAGAAGAACAATTTTGCAGACAACAAAGTCAGTGCAGAAGGAGAGGGAGGAGATGCTTCAGGCACTGAAGCTGAGATTTCCCTGCAGCCCATGGTGCATACCATGGTGAAGCAGCTGTGCCCCTGCAGCCCGTTGAGATCCATGGGGATGTAGAATCCACCTGCAGCCCGTGGAGGAGACCCACGGGCTAGAGCAGGCGGATGCCTGGGAGGAGGCTGTGAGCTTGTGGGACCCCACGTTGGAGGAGGGAAATACTCTTCTCCCTGAGCAGTGGGAGAAAGACTGGGTGATGAGCTGACCATAACCCCCAGTTCCTGTATCCCTGTACTGCTGGGATAGGAGGTAGGGCTAAGAAGGACAGAAAAATGACAGAAAGTTTTTGAGGTTTTATTTTACTTCTCATTATCTTGCTCTGATTCTGCTGGTAATAAGTTCAATTAGTATGTTTAATTCTAGCCTGTTTTGCCCATGATGGTA
The DNA here is from genome assembly GCA_013396995.1 of Dicaeum eximium. Taxonomy (NCBI): domain Eukaryota; kingdom Metazoa; phylum Chordata; class Aves; order Passeriformes; family Dicaeidae; genus Dicaeum; species Dicaeum eximium. Next base: position 334,256 of record VWZP01007085.1, read on the forward strand.
TTTGGTGAGTGATTTCTCCTGGTCCTTATCTCAACTTATGAACTCTTCTTTATGTTTTGTGTTGCCTGTTCAGCTGCTGAGGGGAGTGATGGAGAGGCTTTGGTGGATGCCTGGCATTTAGCCAGAGTTCACCCACTACACAGGGTTATTTTGGTTATCATTTCCTTTACTTGATTATGCTACTTTATAAAGAACCAAAACGTGTCCCTGTCCCACCCCCAAAAAAGACAAAACCCCAAGGTTTTAAAAAGCCTAAGAATTTAAAACCTTCATACCCTTCATACCCTTAGTTAACTCTGAAAGATTATATTTTAAAAAATTTTCCTAAATTTATAGCAATCATGTAAGTAAATGACAAATGCCTGGTTAGTTATCCCTTGTTTTGTATATCAAGCCACCATAAAAAGAAATGAAAACACATTTAAAGGAAACAAAATATCAACAAGAAATAACCACAAACAATAATGTATTTAATACAGCTATAGAAATACACCCTAGTGATATTTATAGCAGAGATTCATTTTTAAAAGCAATTTACTTCTTTGTTTGGAAAATAAAAAAAACCAAAACATGGTACTAGAAAGAAAAATAGTATGCAAAGTATTGTAAAAAAACCCAAAAGCTAAGAATGATACAGATGCACTTATAATGAGTATCAGGATATTTCCAGCATTTTGTATTGTCTCCAGGAGGATACTGCACTTTGAATTATTAAGCTTTTCAAAGCATCAGATCTGTCTTTCAGTAATTTGTACAGCATCTGGTTTAATAAGTCTGATGGTGAGTAAGACCAATAAATGTCACAAGGATAAATTACGGGTGGAGTTTTCACTTCAGCACCGGTCCTGTAATATATTGTCCATGCGCTGATAATGAAGATTAAAATCCTTTTATTCTGCTTCAATGTAAAAAACCTGGAACTTGATTCAGAGCCATATTCAGAACAATATTGAGCACCTTAAATTCTCACTGATCACAGAATGTCTTCTGATAAAAATCAGAGTCAAATCTCTATTCAGCTCAGGTTAATGAAAGTTTGGACACTGAGTGCTGTGTTATCAGAATTTGTCTCATAATATAAGTTGAGACAGTTTAAGAAAACATGAGTTCAGTTTAAGAAAAAATACTTTTAAATTGTATGGGAAATAGAGACTCATGTAATAGGACTCCACATAACATGGAGCTCTACTGTTTTAGTTTATTCAGTCTAATGATTTCCATTCTCTCTTTAGTTGATAGAATCCATTTCAAAAACCAATAATCTCTTGAAATCCACTGAGCCACAAATTAGTCATTAGAGAAAATTTTCAGAGGTCATTACCTTTTCCATAGATTTTAGCTTTTCATTTCCTAAAAACCCATGTCTAGTGTTGTTTATAAGAAGAGGAGGGTAAATGATTCAGTTCCAAAAGAATTATTCTAGTATTATTTATGCTATTCACTTGTTTATTATTTGCACTGCTGCAATTTTATTAAAGGTCAACTCTGTATCACTCTTAACCTTGAATTTATGACCTCGTATACTATTAGGTTTTAATGAAAAAAACAAATGGCATCAACACTTCATTGCGTGCCACTTTAATGACCTACTATTTTCTATAGGAGGAATTTATTGTTTTTCTAAACTAGTGGAATACACTCTGTCACACGCAAACACACACACACCGAAATAGAGGCACAATTTCCAGCACAAAATGGAAAGTAGGAAATGTGGTTTGTGATTCCATTTTTTTATTGTCTTGGTTTGGGTTGCTCATTGTTTTTCCTAAGTTATACCTAAAGAGTCCAAGCTTTTTGACTGGAAGGTTGGGCTGAGAGGAACTGAGTTCTGATTTGTCTCAGAAAATGTTCCACAGTAGGAAATTAGAAGATGACAGAAATCTGAAATATTTCAAAGAAACCCTTTTCAAAACACTTTTAAAACAGGCAAATACAAGAGAATTAGAACAGATTTTAGGGGAATACAGACTTCTTATAATACGTAATATTAAGTAAAGCTCTTCTGCATAAATCTGAATACACCAAAATTACTTATCAAATTATAAGAATCAGACTCATAACTCACCAGGTTTTCCATACTTGAATAAATAAATGTTTCTTTCTTCACTGTAAAACAAAAGAAGTTTTGCTAAGTAAGTTATCAAAGTACAGTCTTCCTAGAAACAAAAAGTAACACCAGCGACAGCTGTGCAATCACTTGGAATGATTTATGTGCCATGACTACATTGCTGTGTTGTTTACTCTATGCTTATGCTGTCTAAATTGGCAATTAGTTTCTGAAAAAATTTATAGAGCGACAGGGAGCTGAATACTTGCAAGGCTGATGCTGCAAACTCTGCAAAGGGCAACACAGAGCACTCTGGTTTAAAACCTTGGAGTGGTCCTCAACTGAGCATGGAAGGCTTTGGCCAGGATAGATATAGTCCTTAATAGGTGATAAGATTGTGGCAGTGCTTGACAGTCTTTTGAAGAGAAGTCAGATTCTTAAGGAGGAGAATTTTATTGCTTGTGAAGGAATTTGCCAAACATTCATGTCTGGAATGAGGACGTTATCCAAGAAATGTTAAATTATATATATATATATACACAGAGATTATTTTCTCCTTTGATCATTCTGTGTTTGCTCTCTTCATATTTGGCTTTAAGGAAACAACTGTGTTCCTGCCTTTTCAAGCAAAAGACATAAATATTTTGAATTAATTGTATCTTGCAGGAAAATGGATTGTAGATTGGAATGTGGCCCGTAACTTATTGTATAGCCACAGGTATTGTTTATGTCTCTCTATCAGCATCATGCAGTGCTAACTCAGGTCATAGCTGAAATTGATTAATTTAGAAAACTCAAGAAAATCACAAGTACAGTAAATTCTGTCAGCCTTATGGTAGTACCGCTTTTTAAATAGTTATGCAATACCTCAAGACTTTTTGTCAGATATACAACATTAATTTTTAAGCTATGGTGTCTAAAATTTAAATAATGAGCTTTAACTTTGAGAAATATTCTGAATCTACATTTCATTTTGACTTGAACAAGTACTCAGAGTTATCAACCCTATATCTCGGGATGGACATTCGAAACAAGAGGTGTGTGAGAAATTTGGACTGAAGGATTATTAAAGGAAGCCTGGTAGCATTTTTTCTCAATTTTCCCTACTTGTAGTGGGCTGAAATCATAGAAGCAAGGGAATAATA
>VWZP01007085.1:337463-347531 GCA_013396995.1 Dicaeum eximium
AAAAAACCACTAAATAATAATAATAATAATAATAATAATAATAATAATAATAATAATAATAATAATAATAATAATAATAATAATAATAATAATAATAAGCAGAGGGAAATTTGTATTCATATTTTAAGACTGCTTAATTTCTTATCTACCACAGTTATGATTAGCAACATTGTGAATAAAAGAGAAATACCCCGACTATCTATTTCTTTCATTTAAACAGAAGTCCAGTTTATTTGTATATTCCCATATCTGTTTCAAGTCAGTAAATAGAACCAAGTTCCATAGATTTCTCACCTCACCTACTGAGACTCTTTTTCACTGAGATTATAAATGTGTCTGTCTGTTATCTTTAGAAATTTGCATGAACCACATTTACATGTTAAGCTGTGTTCTGCTGATAAGTCAACAGCCCTACAGATTTTCCAAATCTTATCTAAGATGTCTCAGAAACTCAATCTACAATTTAAAAAAAAAAAAAAAAACAGAGGGGGAGAGAGAGAAGAGACAACTTACTGACATTGTGCACCTGGTGCTATTTATCATTTAAACTATGTTAATGCATTTGTTTTATTTAACAGTACCTCTTCCTCTTTGCTTCTCTAGCAGCATTTATCCTGATGTCTCTTAATTTCACAGGTAAAAAATATCTTTACATGCTGACTCATCGTTAGTGACTAGGAGAAGTGGAAAAGTTTGAAACTTTACAAATATGTTTCATTTTCATTAGAGACCACCAACCTGACACAAAAACTTGTAGCAGTCATTTGACTGTCATCTTGCCTCAGAATTACTGCTTTTTCTTGAGCCTTTTCAGCACTTCACATCAGGTAAAAATGTAGTGAAGTTTCAAGTCACTACCTTGGGAGACTCATCCTTGCCCTATTTTCGTTAAAATGAATAGAGATATGCAAATCCGTATACATGGCTGTGACATGAGGCACAGGGACAAATGCTGCACTCTATGAGGTGATGAAATGTCAACAATTCCATCCTTCCCAGCCCCTGGTAAATATCTCCTTTCTTCAGCCCCAGCTCTTGGTGCCTATAGACACCAAATCCTAGGTCATGTGAGCTACCATCTCCGCAGTCAGCATCTGTGTTGTGTTCTCATAGTGGTATACACAGAAGGAGAACAGACAGAAGGAGAACAGACAGAAGGAGAACAGACAGAAGGAGAACAGCTAAGGAGTGTTGGATACATATGGCTTATTCACGTGACAGCTGTGACTCTATTCAATATCACCAAGCTGAGTAAGCATTCACCACCACTGAACAAAAAGACTTCCCAGGTAAGTGGGTGGTGAATCTCCAGATATGAAGGGACAAAGATAGCTCTTGAAGACACGTCAACAAACCTAATTCCAGAAATGCCTAATTATTTCCAGTGGTCACTGCTGGGTGTTAGATTATGTAACCATCTCCAAACCACTCAAGAGTCGAAATCAATCCCGCCAGAGTGTGAAGGGTCATTGTTGATGTTGGGTGGCAAATATTTTAGACAATACTTCAGGGAGAATGAAGCATAAGGGAAAAGCTGTGAAATTTGAGTTAGCAGTATCTGTGTTGCTCTGGAAATTAATATTCCTCATATAACCAGTTTCATGCTGCTGTCCCCTTAATTTTGAAAATAGACTGTGAATTCTTAATATATATTTTAGTCTTTTTGTGTCCTTTAAGAAATTTATTTAGAAAGTTAATATTTCATGTGAATTTATGAGAGATATTTGTTCTGACAACTCTTTTTTGGGGCGACTCTCTAAAATCCATTAAGTACAAAGGATTCTGGATCATCTTCTGTATGGAGAAACCCATGGACATGGTACCATGAAATTTCAGTAGTGCTAATTTAGAGAAGCTAAACTACTAGAGCAACTCAAAAGTAACATGCTTGCTGCAGCTGGCTAATCAGAAAGGTGAGTATATAATGAAACTGAGGATTTGCTTTGTATTCCCTATGTTGCAACAGCATTAGTGAATGCTGTATGCTTCAAAGCCTGCAGAAATAGTATTAAAATACTATGCAGGTACAGGAAACCCAGCATGAAACAACCTCTTCTCTACTATCTATGGGGAACAGCCACTGAATAAACAACAGCTTAGAATAAAATGTCATGTTTCAGTTTGAAGGGCACTAGCCTTTTTCCTACAAAACAAAGGCCAGAAATAGACTGGCATAAATGTTATATTTATACAACTAAAAACTGGGAATGAATTAGAGAGCTAAGTTGTTTGATGTATATAAATTTTTCTTTTAAGATTAAGGTATAAAATGGTTTATGCCCTGGAAGAGATTTCCAGAATTATTTGACCTGTAAATTAAATTCTCCTAACCAAGCATCTTCCTTGTGATGCATAAATAATAAAACATTATGTAATTTTTTTGTGTTTTATGAATACATCTCAATTAACTAATGATATTACTTTTTCCTCCTTTCAGATATGAGCAAGATAAATGCTGCTCACCATGCAGATAACAAAATCCAGGTTGGTGAGGTAGAAAATAGAGTCACACAATGGCACTATTAGTACTAAGTACAAAGGTTTAAAGACAAATATCTTCATATACTTGTAAGTATTGTAACTATTTTCAGCTATCAGAGTATGGCATTTACTGGTGACTTAAAAACAGAGTTGTTGCAGTGTGGCCATTTGAATCAAGGTGACTGTAATTGATATTTAACTTCTTTGTGATTCAATGCCTGTGTGTTTTATGCTTTATAAAGCTACTCAAGGTTTTTTACAGGCAGAAGAATAAAAAAGAAATAAATAGCACTTAGTCCTGGATCTGGCCAGGATAGAGTTAATTTTTTTGCAGTAGCTGGGAGGGAGAATGACTAAGGCATTATTCTATACCAGCTCAATTATTGCCAAGGGCAGGGGGAGAAGGAAGTCTCTTCCAGTGGAGAAAACCTGTCAGCAGACAGAGATATATGTTTATTGTTGTGGGCTTCCCATATAAATAATTTCTTTGTCTTATACCTTTTGTTTTTAATATTGTTGCTGCCACCTTTGGTTTTCTTATCTCATTTCTGTTTTCAGGAATTGTTCTTATCTCAACCAGTAACCTTTGCCTTTTGTGCTTCCACAAAGGTGAGGGGGGAGTGAGAGCATGTATTAAGTGGAAGAATACCATTCCTAAACCATGACACTCCTTAATTTAGCAACCAAGTAAATCCGACTTGTGAATGTCAGGAAAATTAATGATGCAGGAGCTCTTGTGACAATTCTTTGCAACTAAAAATACAAGACAGAAATCAAACAAACAAACGAATTAAAAACATTCGTGAAAATCTGTGAAAATCCATCACCTAAAGCCTGGGTTGCATTTTTAAATTTTTGATAGCTCATTACCTATTCATTTTGTGTTGAAATATTTTTCTATGCATGTGAAGAAAGAGGGTAGTAGGACAGTTTGTGCAGATGCCATAACCATATATCATTTTACCTTTGATCATACTTTTCATCATAGAACAATTAAATTGTATATACACAGTTCCTCTTCCTAATTACTAGAAAAATAATAGAATATCTTTTTCTCCAAAAATTCATAGAAATTTATTTTAGACCAATTAAAGGCTAGTTTTCAGGCATTAGCCTGATTTGGTAATTTGAGAAAAATGTAAGAAATTTATACTCCTAAAGATATGATAGTTATATTTTTAATTAAAGTTATATTCAGATTTATTTTAAAGTAGTGTTTTCCTTCACAGCTGCATTAGGTCCTTAATGTTATTTTCATTTGAGTGACAGCAAAACTCAGTCCCTTGAAACTACTTTGCTTGTTGTCAGCTTCTATTCACAATATGACAGACACATGATAATGGAATCAGTGACATTCTCTTTTTATTTTTTGCATTGTACAGAAAAGATGATAGTTTTTGTTTGGTTCAAAATTAATAAAGACCATAGTCATTGTATAAAACTTTTATTTGGATACAAATCTGTTTCACAGATTTAAAACGATATATTTAACACTACTGCATCCAAGTTTGGATAAAAATATGAAATTCAACCATTTTTTCAGCCATGGTACTGGACTGACACATAAATACAAAGTTATATTTAATTTGGAACTTAAAATGTAAGCCATGGGGTTGATATCTATCAACAACTTAACATTTTGATTCAATTTTAGTTTTGCATATTCATATGATAATGTGAAGAAAATTTGGAGAAGACAGAGCTGATAAGTCTTAGGGAATTTTTAGTGCTTTTCTTTCCTGTATTATTTGCAGGCAGGTAACCCATTGAAAGTATTTATCTGGACTACAGGTTACTGTCCCATTTTTGGTTATACAGGTCAAACAGCAAATAAACCAATGAAAGGTTCTTAATTGAACCAGTGAAGTATAAGGTGCATCCTTTATTGTCCTTAACAAGGTTTTAAGAGCAGCAAACTGTTCCCTGATTATTTCTTCATGATCCAGTACACTATAGACCTGTTGCACAGTACCTTTTAAAGGACTTCATGGCATGAAAAGTTGAGTTGCATCCAAAATGTCAACAATGTAGATGAGCCAGAGGGTAATTGTACCCAGGTTTCTACCAGATCCTTGGTAAATAGCAGTTATCCTCTTAACATAGACATTGAGATTGGGAACAGGCTGCTACTGTGGAGGAGAAAAAAGCTCTCAGAAAACCCATCTTCCAGATAGAAGAAACATTAATAAAATTCTGCCATAAAATGCAACCAGTTTCTGGGAATATGATGTTCACCTTAGGAATGGAATTGAATATCTGCATTGCAATTTTCTGAGCATGGCCAAGTTGACCTTGGCAAGCAGTGAGTTATTTAGTGGAGGGAGGATGCCAAAGCTGGATTAAAACCGAGTAACATGAGTGTTTTACAGTTGTTTTAGTCAAAAACTAATGATCAACATCTAGTAATTCAACAAGAAACCTTCCAGGTAAAATTCCATCTGTATCCAGAATTGGCTTTGTTTGCAGATTTGCTTTATGGGTTAGGTTGCTCTGAATGATTATCTTTGCAGTGCCTAAGGTAAATCCTGCATCAGCAAAGCCAGCCTTTATCAGCAGAGTTTGTAATGTCTAACTGCTACTATCGTACACTGCAATGGTCACTATATGTTTGAAGGGTGTTATATTATGTCCTGGAGCATTAATAAACCAAAGCAACCAATGGTATCCATAGTAACAAAACCCCAGAAACAGTAGATTGAAATATTATTCCCAGACTTGCTAAGCTCCTTCTGAAGCTAGGTCATTGTTTCAGCCCTGCCTCTTCTGTACTATAAAAAATCCCCAGCATTCTCTAAATTAGGAATCTACTTTCAGATTAAAATTCCCACTTATGCAATCACATTGCACTACACTGTTAATAATGAAAGCATACATAAATTCGCAAAATATCTGGCTTCACTGTCCTATTTATCTCCATATAATAATTAGGTAATGAATCAATGTCCACTTCTCTCAGGTGGATCTAAGAATTTAGAGCTGTGAAGGTGAAGTTAGATTAAATTTTTACTCAAAGGTTAGAGAGAAACTTTTTTGTATGGTTAAAGAAAATTACTCATATTTTAATTTTAAATTATACTTTGATTTATTTTTAAATTTAATTGTATGTTGCTTCCCTAAAATCCATTATGTACAGAGAAAATGTCTAGAAGAAATTAGTTCCATTGAATTCCAGTTATTTGTTAAAAAGAAGTATTTGAGATTTATTTTTTTGCTTGTTAACAAAGTAACACCAGCTAGTTTTCAGGCATTAGCCTGATTTGGTAATTTGAGAAAATAATTATTGGCAGTGCAAATGTAATTATCACAATCCCCTAAATGATTTTCAAAAGCCAAAAGAAAACAAATCTGACACCATTATAGCCTATCTGTCATCAGAATTTACTTAGTAATTTCTTATAAACACAGAACAAAAAAGGTCACAGTGAAGAGCTCCCAGATACTCCACAGCTTAAGAGCTAAATACTGGGCTTAGTAGTACTGGTTCTGAATTGCCTGGGTAAATCACATATGTGGATGACATAACTTTATATAGAACAGAATCTTAAACTGGTTTAATATTATGAATTTTAAAGTATGATTTTATTTAGAATGAAAATAATATATACATTTCACAGGAAAATTAAAAAAAAAACGAAAAGAAAAAAAAGAAAAAAGAAGCTTAGTTTTATGTGGATAAGTATCTTTTGCTTTGACAAGCCTCCTAGTTTTTCATATTGAGTTGAACATTTTTTCCTCCTTTTTTAAGGGAATATCAGAATTAAGGTTATTTTCATAGTGAATTATCAAAATAATATTCCTAAACGCCAAACCAAGTACACCTCAACCTTATGGGAGTTTTTTTTGGATTGCTTCCAAATGAAATTCCACAGCAAGGGACCCAATTATGGGAAACACTTCTTTGCAGTGGAAGCCATACACACTCTGCTGTAGACAAACTAAACTTTTAGAGATATATTTTCTGTTAATCTTCCATGTTTTTTATCTATATATAAACAAACATTTTAAAATGAATTTTGTAACTTTTGTAAGTTATCTTGTCCCCTTCAGGATTTAGGGCATCTTATTTATTCATGCAATAGGTCTCTTGTATGAGAGAAACTGAAGGAGATCATGATGAATTTCTTAAGTTTCTCTTGACCTCATGCCTTCTACATTTTTCAGCTTTATAAGTGAATAAGGCTGTTATATGGCTGCATATGCAACAAACTGTTCTTGGGTAAAGTAATTTATTACTTTGGTAATTTATTACTTATATATTTAGTAATGTATTACTATGGCTAATTTTGCTATTAGATGGGATTCATTTCCTACAGGGAAATAAAATAATTTTCAGAAAAGTTTTGCTTTGAATTTGCTTTTTATCATCTCATTTTCTATCAGTAGTTTTGTGTTACTTATTAAAGAAACTTAGTTTCTTGTTTGAACAATTCAGTACTGAAGCACCTGTGCTTAGGATGTGTTCATCATGAAAAGAATTTCTATTTGAGATAAGATTTTCAAGGATAACTAGGCATAGCAGAAGTAAGACTGTAAAACTGATTTTTAGGCTTTGAGTTTAGGTTTAAGAAATGGAAAACGGGAGCATTTTTATTTGTAAAATGAGCAAATTTGATGTGTGAGCTACTTAGAGAAAATCTGAGATGGAACCTCAAGGTATTATTCTTTGCATAGTCATTTGTCTAACTATAGTCTTACTTCAGATTCATACCAGTTTACATCAAGATAATTAAAATCTCCCATCAAAACAATTTTTCCTTTTATTTTTCTTTTTATTTTTCCTTTCCTTTTCCAACTCTTTTGCTTTCACAGGACATTTTACTGTACTTTCTATCTGGCGGTCTACAACAAATTCCCAATATGAATTTGAATCTATTTCAATAGCTATTTTTCTTCCAGGTAAGACTTCTGACTAGTCTCCAGTTATGTACACTTCTCCCAGGTTACTTCTTTTCTGTCCTTCCTCCATATATAGACCATTGATTTCCCAAGCTTTTTTGTTTCTTCATAAAAATCTAAATTAGTGCTAGCATGTCTGTCATACCATTCAATATATTACTTGATGTAAGAGAATGACCTTTTCTGTTTCCTTTTCAGCTTAGTGAAAATATTTCCACTTACTTTAATTAGAACTGGTTTAAGCTCTAAATTCTCACTAGGAATGACTGTAAAATTTCAATTATCCTTCAGATATTGACAATTCACTCAAGAAATTTCATAGCAAAACCAGGCTGCATTACCTACAGAGTTTTGTGAAGCAAAAACATACATTTAATTTTTTTTTTCTGTTACAGGTAGTGGAACTCATACTTTAAATTGTTTTAATGTAGGTTTCCTACCTTCCTGTTATTTAGTTTTGAGAAAATACAAGCCCATTTTTTTAACTTTCCTGAGATCATTGCAGATAATGATGACAGATAATTGTTTGTCACTTTAAATGATATTATCTTGCCAGCTGTCTCAGTGGCAAGAAAGACTGTGAAAGAAAAATAAGATAGATAGAGATTTTTGTTCACAACAGAGCCATTTTAATCCTACTTAGTAACTCCTGTTTAAAAACTTTCCATTAATAAGAAGTATGGACTATATAAGCTATCGATTTGGTATGCCTGGGCCTCAAAAAATCACATTACAAGACAACCAGAAGTTAGTATAATTTTCACCAAAAACAGTATTGGACAGCACTGGTGCTGCGTTCTAATGGAAAAAAAAAAACCCAACAAAAAAACCCCAAACAAACAAAAACAAACAAACACAAAAAAAAACCCCACAAAAAAACCCAAAACCCTAGATAAGAAATTTGATCTCTGATAGAGATCCTACTAAAATTCAAGTCAGAAAAAAACCCTATTCTTGGTCCCTATTTACAGGTAAAATCAACATAATTGGCTTCTACACATTAAAACACAGTTAAGTCCAAAGATTAATCTAAGAGCAGTGTCTGATTTTGTTGGGATTTTACAAATATCCTCATCCACTTGTAGGTCTAGTTAAAAAGAGATATTTCAGATAACTGGAAAAAACACTGAATAAAGGTTACATGACAGGATCTGTTGTGCTAGGATAAGGGTTAATGGGTTTAAATTGAAGGAGGGTGGATATAGGTTAGCTACAAGAAAGATTTTTTTATACAATGAGGGTGATAAAACACTGGAACAGGTTGGCCAGAGGCTGAGATGCCCCGTCCATTGAAACATTCAAGATCATACTGGACATGGCTCTAAGGAACCTGACATCATTGAATATGTCCCTGCTTATTACAGGTGCATTGGACTTGATGACCTTTAAAAGGTCCTTTTCAAACTATTCTATGATTCTATATCACAGCAAAAATACCTATTTCTCTGTTTATAGGATGGTAGACAAGGTACTGATGCTCACAAAAATGCTCAGTTGAAACACTCATGTGTTTATGAAGCTAAGCTTTGATGACTATTACAACGTTTTTACTTGTGCTTCAAGATTTTGTTCAGATATAGAGCGAAAACTGAACATATCTCTAAGGAAAGAGAATTATATGCCCTGAAAGTAACAAGCACAAGTATAACATTAGGTAATGACAAAGAGTTTTCACTATGAGATTTTTTTTCCTAACATAATTTATAAGGCAAGAACAAGACTGTAACAAAATCTCAAGTTTTGATATTTAAATTAATACCTCTATATCTAATCTTATTCCTTGCAGCACTCAGAGGGGCTTCTATTTCTTGCATTACAACAGCACTTTATACTTCTATACTGTGCCTTACCCTTCCATCAAACATGACATTGAAAAGTTCTCAAATTCACTCACAGGTATAAATCTCAAAGGCCATTCAGCAAAATGAAAACAAAACACAATGACAAAATTAAGACTATTGGGTGTCCGTAGTTTTAGAAGGATGTAATGTTGACTCCAGATTTAGCTTTTCGGTATTCTAATGTCATCTTCAACTGTTTCTCAGTACATCCAAACAATAGATATTCAACAGAAGAGCAATCCACATTTATAAATTTACAGGAAGAAATCAGAACAATACTGATTGCTTAAAAGCTTAAACACTGAGAATTCCTGTGAAGAAAGGTCTGACTGTCAAGAAACCTGACAGCTCTACTGCTGAGAATTTTCTTGATCACAGAACAAGCGAGGTGACTTAATACTGAGAAGGTGTTTCTGAGTGCCTTTTGGTGGGTAAAACATTAAAAATCACAGCAAGTCCTTTGCTTCTTTTTGTGATTGAAGGTTGAACTTGATCAGCTATCTAGCTCTCCCACCAGTGGAATAACTTTCTTCCAACATGACTTAAATTGCTAGCCCATTTGAAGCTATTCTACAAGTCTTTATAAGAAAAGTAATCCCCATCCATAATTACTAAGTTAGCTAAAGTCTTTCAGGGTGAATGTAACTTCTTCTTTTTTTTTTTTTTNTTAAATTAATATCCTCAAGAACACAATAATCTGAGCATGGAGCCTCTAAGAGACCCTTACATGTGACTGGGGGAAAAAATGAATCCTAGTTAAATGCTGTATTGTTGCATATGTTGGGTTGTGACCCACTTTGCCTTGTTGAACTTCATACAATTGACCTCAGCTCATCGATCCAGCCTGTCT
>VWZP01007085.1:348060-391696 GCA_013396995.1 Dicaeum eximium
GTGACTGGGGGAAAAAATGAATCCTAGTTAAATGCTGTATTGTTGCATATGTTGGGTTGTGACCCACTTTGCCTTGTTGAACTTCATACAATTGACCTCAGCTCATCGATCCAGCCTGTCTGATCCCTCTGCAGAGCCTTCCTGCCCTCCACCAGATCAAAACTCCTGCCCATCTTAGTGTTGCCTGTCAACTGAGAGTGATCCTGAATCTGAATGTCATACAGTTTGATATGCAATTAAATAAATATCATAGGTATTTAGCAACTTGTTTTCCAGCCTTCAAAGATCTAAAGATTGACCATGAGTGTTGCTCACTGTACAAGTGTCAAACTTGGAAGGGCAAGAATAAACAAGCATGCACATGTAGATATACACTTCTATTTTGGCTGACTTTATCAGCTTCAATATGTTCTACCATGGCCTTTTCTATCTTTTTTGTTGTTGTTGTTGTTGTTTTCTTGTTTTTTATGCTGCATTTCCTATACATTATGAGTTAGTTTACTGTTTGAATAAAACTGAGTGGTATGATAATGGGTGCTAATGTATACATCCATATATCTGTAGTAGTTGTTTCTGTGGCTGATATTACACCAACTGGGGTGATACGTGAAAATGTTTCAGGATGGAATTAGTAAAATATCTGTACAACTCCCTAGTGGTTACCTTATATAATTCTATATCAGAAGACTCTTTATTTCCCTGTATCAAACTATTTAAAATTCTAGGCGCTGATGTGTCTTAAGCAATTAGTGCTTGATGCTATTTTTAACAGAGTATCTGATCTATATCATGTCTGAAACTGTATTTTGTTCCTGTAGTCAAAAATACAAAATACCAATACCAAAACAGGAACAATAAAACAAAATTTAACTCTGGTTAAGATTGGAGTAGAATAGTTATTTCATATTCATTAAAGTCTGTGTTCTTTATTAAATGCCAGAAACATAAATTTGCCACAGGAGTATGCTTATCATTCTCTTCATCCTCAATGCAAATTTCTTTATCTATAACACCATTGCCTTTTTTTTTTTTTTCTGTTATCTTATTTCTTTTGAAGCACAGGTAAAAAATTTCAACATCCTCAACATAGAATTAGCAATGCACAATCTCACTTAGGAAAGAAAACAGTTTTAATTTATTTTTGTTGCTGATAAGAATTTTCTTGCCCAGAACCCTGCCTTCTCTTTTACAATTCTTTTATCTGTAAATGAACTCATTTAAACACAGATGGTACAAAAGCCCGTCATTTACATAACAAGGAAAAGCAGGTAAATTTCAGCAGTGCCCCACCTACTGTAAAGTATTAATAATATGCTTCAGCAGTCTTAATTACTTTGGTGACCTTCCTAATTTAACAGATTTGACTTTCCCCAATTTTAATTTTGCAGCAATAATTGGATAACTAGGCAATGCATGTACCTAAACAAATTAGGGCTTTTTAAATAAAACTTGATTATTCACAGTTCATTAGACAAAAAGCTGTATTTTAATATTAATTGCAATCACTCCTGTAGAATGTCACTCAGAATTCAACATCATGCTCTGGTTTTATGCCCATAGAATCATAGAATGGTTTGGGTTTGAAGGGGACCTTAAAGATCATCTAGTTCCAACCCCCTGCCATGGGCAGGGATGTCATCCACTAGACTTGTTTGCTCAGAGCCTCAAACAATCTGTCCTTGAACACGTCCAGGGATGGGGCATTCACAACTTCTCTGGTGAACCTGTTGCAGTGCCTCACCACACTGATAATGAAGAATATCTTTGTTATATCTAATATAAACCTACTGTCCTTCACCTTAAAGCCATTAACCCTTGTCCCATCACTACATGTTGGTGGGAAAAAGCCCTCTTCTTCTTTCTCGTACACTCCCTTCAGGTTAAAGTTATTCAGAACAGTGAAAAGCTGTATATAACTTAAGACATCTGAAACATTAAAACTGCTCATATACATGTATTTATATTTATGGTTTGACCTAAAATCTGCTTTGTGACCTCACTGAGAAAGGCCAATTCATTTCAACATTATAGAATAATTCAGTTTATGATCCATTTTCTTTTTATTTATCTACCTTTCTGCAAGTGGAATTGCATCACTGAAAATCACAATATCAAACAATATGATATCCTTAGCTCTGAATAGCAAGGTCCAAAATGTTACGATTGATTGATCAACATACCAATGTTTTAGTCATTTCTTATGGGGCTGGAATTTTTAAACTTATTTCAAATAACATAGACCTATTCTCCCCAATATAAAATAAAAAAAAAAAAAAAAAACAAACCAAACTATCACTTCAATATTACGAATATGAAAATTCCTTTCCTCAGTATTGATTCTAAGAATGTATTTTCCATCAAGTTTCTTATTTAATTTACAGCTATTTTATAGGGTCAGTCTTAAAGTTGATTTTAGGCTTGCTCCAAAGATTAGAATTTGAGTGAGATGATACAAAATTTATGTTGTGTCAAAACCACTAGTGTTAAAGTAAAAACAAAAGATGTGAAGAAACTTATGACAGGAATACTCTTTTTCATCACAAATCTCACAGCCTTCTCTTGTTCAGTAGGTAATTTTTGTGAAAGTTTTGGTCATTTTCTGAAGATATTTTTATGTTGGAAATTAGCTGCATTATTTTATGAATATTTTGAGCATTTTTTATACTCTTAAATATCTCTAAACAAAGTGTGAATAAAAGAAATCCCATGCATCCTAAAGCAGGCATTATGTCTAGGGAAGATATAAATAAATAAATGAGCATAGCCTGCCAACTTACTCTTGAGAAATTACCATCATATTTTTTCCCAGCTTAACTTTTCTGTGAGCATTCATATTCATGAAGGCAAAGGGTCAGTTGCATATATGACTTAACCACAGGACATTTTTATCCTAGATACAGATCTAATTGAGGCAGCTGAAATGTGAGCATATTTTGCTTATCCCTGACCTACAATTTCTGTCTGTTCTAAAAGCGAGAATTAGTTTGGTCACCCTGCTGTCAGCCCAGGGCATCTTCTGACAAGAGATTTCTAATACACTGAACAGCACTTTACATTAAGTGGTACTAATTACTGGGGCTGGGTAATCAGTTTGACCAGAAGTTAGAAGCATAACTGCAGACTGTTTGAGAATTCCAGCAGGAACTACTGACATAGTTCTTACTGTTTACTTTCTTATTTATTAATTCAATAAGAATAAAAAATTCTTAAAGCCCAAATATTCTCCCATGTGTTTCTGTGTATTTAGTTATGATAAAGAGTGCATTTTAGATTGTATTTGCTAAAGGAAAGTCAGTATTTATAACCATTTAATAAATAAGAGCTGGAAAATTTTGGGTAAAAAAGACTTATGGAAGTTTCTGGTTCCCAATACTCTGTCGTTCCTGAAACATTGCATCACTGTTTGGAAGCAACAGATGGCCTTGAAGGAGTGTCACTAAGGGAAGTTCATATATTTTTGTAACCTCCATTCTGAATTACAATTTGGTAGTTATGTATATTTGGGTCGTGACTGCTTCTCCATTGGCATAACAGGGATGGTAGTAATTGACTTCATGGGATGGTATATCTATATCAAATTTTAAAGCATCCTCACTGAGATTAAATAAATTATTTTTCACTAATATTATTAGTATTGGTACATTAATCTTGTTCTCCTCACGGGCAGAAAAATAAAGTTGGAAAAAATCAAATGTTTGTCTGCATTTTTTTGGCCCCTAATGTTAGAGCAGTTTCTCACAGAGTATTTTGCAGTTTCCTATTGTTTTTATCCCATTCACATTCCATCTTTAATTTCCAGGTACCAAGGTACTGCAAAGGAGGTTTCTCAAGGGTTCCCCTGAAGGAAAAGAGACTATTGATCTTGGCAGGCTCTGTAGAAGTTTGTTGTATTTTAATTTATTGAGTGGAAGGCATGTAAGAATATGTGTTATTATCTGTATGGATTCCAATTTTCCTGGGGATTGTTTAAAGAAGTTGTGAAAAAAAATCCAGTCTGTGAAAGTAAGTCCCTTGGAGCTGTTTTAACATAGGTGCATAATTATTCAAAAGAACTTTTATGGTACTTTGGCTTTCTTAAAACAGTTGGACACTATGCAGATAAGGGTCAGTCTGTATAACGTAACTTCTCCCCATTTTTTGGGTTGTCTGCTTTCTGTATTTTATTTGTCTACTTTCCTTTCTTCTTAGTCCTAATTTTTCTGTGGTGATTTAACCACTTTTTATTTCTTTTTGTTTGTTTCTTTTTAGCTCTCTGCTAAATTCTGCCATTGATTTCTGTTAAAGTAACCTATTACAATGAAAATTAGCAGCAGATTTGAATTCAGAAAGATACTTTGCATGGGATTCATCCAATAAAAGCAGATGATTCCAATGTCTCCATCTGAGCTACCCAAGGGTGTCTTTATGGTTAATAGACTGAAATAAGCACATCTAAAGCATTATTAATTTTATACATTTAAAGGAGGTAATTTTCCTGCTTTACTATGCACTGGTGTGGCCTCACCTCAAGTTATGTGTGTAGTTTTGTGTGCTATCATATAAGAAAGACAGAAAGCTATTAGGAAGCATTCAAAGGAGGGCTGCTAAAACAGTGGCAGGTTTAGGAGGAAGCCATGTGAGGAGCAGCCAAGGTCACTTGGTGTGTTCAGCCTGGAGGAGATCAAGGGGAGACCTCATTGCAGTCTGCAACACCTTCACAAGGGGAGGAGGAGGAGGGGCAGACACTGATCTCTTCTCTGTGATGGGATCTGAGGGATGCCCTGGAGCTGTGTCAGGGGACGTTTATGTTTGATATTAGGAGAAGGTTCTTCACCCAGAGAGTGGCTGGGCACTGGAACAGCCTCCCCAGGGACATGGTCACAGCATCAAGAGTGACAGGGTTCAAGTATTTGGACAGTGCTCTCAGGCACACGGTGTGATTCTGTGCAGGGCTAGGAACGGACTTTTAGTGGTTTCCTTCCATTTTTTAAGAGACTGACATATGATGTCCTCTGATGCTCACTTCTAAAACAAATAACTTTGTTGTCCCATTTATTTTATTTTCTTTTGTAAAGATTGCTCAACGTTCTATAATGTAAGTGAAGACTGTCCAGGTTTTTTATGTATACACTAAGATATTTCAAGATCAATTCAGTTTCCTAAACATGGTATTTGAATATTATTTGAGGTGACCTATCTTGGTATACTACTTAGCTTCCATCTGCTCTGGAAGTGGTGCTGTATTTTAGCAATTATCTCAACACAGAGAGAGTCAGGTTCAGAAAGGAGACCTTGTTTATTCTGTGCAGGGTGCAAGGTGAATGTTTTCCACAAATAACGTACGCAAAGGAATGAAAAGTGAGAGAATTTATACATGGAATTCTGCAAATGGAATTCTGGAATTCCACCTATCTAATACATTTTTACCTCCCACCTAATGCATAATTACTTAGCTTGCACAGCCTTACATAACACTTTTCATTGTGCCTGTGTGGGCTTTTTTGGAGGTCTCTGGTGACCATCTGGGGAGATGCCCCTCTCCTCAGTTTTGAGCAAAGTTCAGTTCAGGATGTGCAGAGCCCAAGGTTGAGTGCCAAAGAGGATGTGATCTGCAGCATGGTGCCACATCTCAATCAGGCGCCAGTCAGGACATAAAATACAAAAGCTCTCCATAAGCAGTAAGCAAGAGCTGCTAACACACCTAATAACATATAGTTGCAGTCAAAAGATGGGTTAAAGGTGAGAATGAAACCATCAGCTTCCATCCACAACAGAAATCAAAGGAAGGGACAAGGACAGAGAATTCTGTTTAAAGATATCAGAAAGAAAAGATTGATTATTTTCATCCTCTGACTTGTGATTTTGAATGAAATTCAGTTTATCCAAAGGCAGGTATCTATAAAAGCCTAGATAATTCCATATGCAGTAGACCTACATGTAGACTGGACCTAAATTTAGACTGGACCTACATTTAACAGCATTATACCCTTCCTCTAAAAGCAAAAAAAATGTTTAATGTATCTAAATTGGATAATAGAGAAAAATTAGAAATAAATTATGAAAGATTTCCCATTTAACTACTTCTTCAGTACAAGATTCTGAAATTTTAAAATTATTTAAATTTCCATCTGGAAGTTTCACTAGCATCTAAAGTTCTCTGCATATATACAGAGGTCTCTTGCCATTATTAGCTAAAGTAAATCTAACCTAAAACCAGGTAAACTTGTATCCATCCAGCTTAATAAAATATTATTTCCCTTAGGAATTTGGTACAGAGATTTTAAAAACATTCCTAAGATCTAAATACTCCACAAAATACAGACACATAAAATTTGAATTAAATTTTTTAATAGTGCCATATGTGAAATTGTCCCTGCTTCAGGTTTTAATGGAATTATTATAGCATATGTCCATTTCCTGTCACTTGTGGAAAGGAGCAGTAACCTAGTGGGCATTAGATTAAAAGCTAAGGTAGGGAGAGTGAGAGTTTGTATGGTTTGTATGCACATAGACAAAGTCATACACTTCTGTGAGCAGATGGTGCTCAGATCTACAGTAATGCAAGACGTACGGAGCTGATATTTTCAAATCTAATGCATACATACATAAAAACAATAGCAGAGGATGGTCTGATAGAACTTGAAAGTTAATCTATTCCACCTCCTTTTTCTCTGGTAAAATAAGTACTTCCAGACCTCTGTAGTGGGTTGATCCTGGCTGGATGCCAGACACCCATCAAAGCCTCTCTCTCACTCCCCTCCACAGCTGGACAGGGAAGAGAAAATATAGCAAAGGGACATGAGTTGAGAAAAGGACTGGGAGAGATCACTCACCAAATACAATCACAGGCAATACAGACCTGAATTAAAGATATTAACTGAATTATTGCTAACAAAATCAGGGCAGGATAATGAGATGTAAAAATAGACCCCCCACCTCTCCCTCCTCCCCAGCTCCACTGCCGCCTCTCTAGCGGCACAGGGAGACAGGAATGGGGGTTTGAGTCAGTTCATCACACATGGTTTCTCCTGCTGCTCAGGGAGAGGAGTCCTTCCCTCCTCCAGCATGGGGTCTGTTCCACGGGAGATAGTTCTCCATGGACTGCTGCAACATGAGTCACTCATCCACAGGGTGCAGTCCTTCAAGAACAGACTGTTCCAGAGTGGGTCCCCCACGGGGTCACAGGTCCTACCAGGAAACTTTCTCCAGCCTGCATGGGTTCTTCTCCACAGGCCTGGTACAGCACAGAGCTCCCACAGGGTCACAGCCTCCTCTCAGGCATCCACCTGCTCTGGTGTGTGGTTCCTCCATATGCTGCAGGTGGATCTCTCCATGCCCATGGTTCTCCATGGGTTGCAGAGGCACAGCTTCTTCACCATGGTCTGCACCATGGGCTCCAAGGGAATCAACTGCAGTGCATGGAGCATCTCCTTCTAATCTTTCTTCACTGACTGGAGTGTCTGCAGGGATGTTCCTGTTATATATTTTCACTTTGATCTTCTCTGTCCACAATTACCTCTCTGAAATAACTTTTTTCTTCTTCTTAAGTATGTTATCACAGAGGCATTATCACCATTTCTAACTGGCCCAGCCTGGGCCAGCAGCGTGTCCATGTTTGGAGCCACCAGGGACTGGCTTTTCTGGACATGTAGGAAGCTGATGACAGCTTCTCACAGAAGCCACCCCTGTAGCCCTGTTTTACCAAAGCTTGGCCTCGCAAACGCAGTACAATCTCTCTGACTCATTTTCCTGCTGTTCCTGTTGTAGGCTGTTATCATACATGAGACCATGTAATACAGGGAAAAGCAGGGAACTTCTTTGACAAGACTAAGTAATTTTCTTCTTAAATATGACTCATTAGAAAAGAAGCCTGCATAATCTGATTTTATTATCTTAAAGTGACCTGGTGTATGGGTGCTTGTGTCAAGATTTTGACTGGAGGGGTGGGGGCAGCAGAGGGGGTCTCTGTGAGGAGAGGCTGAGCCTGGTTCCAGTGAGCACTATGTTCACGCCAGAGTGTCTGTGGTACTATGTAGATGAGGCTGAACAGAGAAAGAGTCACCAAAAAAGGGATGTAATTTAATAGAGTGGGTCACTAGTACATTTGAGATGCTCTTTGGTATGCAGGACTCCTGTGCAGATCTGTCTGAAATAATGTCAGACTTTCAGACTGACATTGACTGACTGACAGACAGAATGCCAGGTACTACTGGAACCTGTGTAGGAAACCATAGGGCTTAAAAATATCATCCAGCTGTGTCACAGGACATAGGGATGTTATTTGTACTAGTATAGTATAAAAATCTAGTATACTAGTTATTTATACTTCTGATTCTCCTGACTGTATGTATATAGAATCATAGAATCATAGATTCATAGATTCATAGAATCATACAATGGTTTGGTTTGGAAGGGATCTTAAAGATCATTCATTTCCAACCCCCATGACATGGGTAGGGGCATATAAAACTACAGCAGATTGCTCAGAGCTCCATCTAAGCTGGCTTTGAACTTTTATTGGGATGGCACATCCACAACTTCTCTAAGCAACCTGCTCCAGTGCCTCGCTATCCCCACAGTAAAGAATTTTTTCCTAATATATAACCAAAACCTGCTCTTCAGTTTGAATGCATACCCCCTTGCCCTGTAACTACATGTGCCTGTAAGATGTCTCTCTTTTTTGTAGGCTCCCTTCAGGTACTGTAAGGCTGCAACTAAGTCATTCTGAAGCCTTCTCTTCTTCAGCCAGAGCAATCCCAATTCTCTCAACCTTTCCTTGTAAGAGAGGTGCTCCATCCCTCTAACATTTTTCTTATAGATAACTGAAGTCCAGTGTGCAGAAATATGTATATGTAGATAACATAAGCACATTAGTTTTACAGCTCTACAAAAAAATGAAGTCTTTTGTACAATCTGAGTATCAACCTAAAATATAAAGTTAGATAACACACACTGAACTGTTTTTAAATCTTTGCTAAAACACACAAACCCCATTTCCTTATGTCTCATAAGATATCATGGGAAATATCTAGGCAGAATCTTGCATTTTGTAGCAACTTCAAGCCTTAAAAGCACAATTAGAAGTATTGTAGATTTTTTTTTTATTTAATAGATTTTATTTCTCAAATAATAAAATGGACTTTATATTCTAAGATATAAAGATAAGTTACACATCACTCATCTGCACATCTTATTATATTTATTAAACTTTATTTTGTTTCAGAGGTCGCTTATGGTGAATTGAACTCTTTGGGTCTACAACTAATGTAAATAATGCAGATTGTTTAATTTAATGACCTTTCACTTTCACAATACTAGATAATGACCAGAGAACTAACTATGACTTTGAGCTATACCATAGTTTTCCTAACACTGCTGATAATTAAAAGAGGCATTAATTCAGTAAAGTTACAAATACATTACAGCAAGAAAATACACTCCATTGCTTTCCACATTTGTATATGTCATATTTAATATTATTAAATGACACCAACTTTTCCCATGGAATTGTAAGTGATTTGAGCATAAACTTTCACTTAACCATATGGAAAAGGTAATAGTACACAATGATTTTCCTATGCAGAGTGTAAACAGTGGGGAAATATGAATTAGGGTCCTCAAACAAGTATTTTAAAGTGACCATCATTCAACACATTCTACGCAGCAGTAGTCCCAACAGAAATACTTAATAACAGAGAACTTCAGAGCCTTAATATTGTGATTTTCATTATGTTTGCTAGCTTAAAGAGATGCTTGAAAGGGCTTTAACAGGGAAATAAGCTGATGTTATTGCTTAACATAACTTTACTTAATAAAGTATAATTGTTCATAATTGACTACTCTTAGCAGTCAGATTTCACTGCATTTCTTTATATATTTAATGCAGGTATTGATTACCTAAATTACAAGTGAAAATATTCCTAAATGTTGAGTGGAACATTTTTCTATTCCCTCTGAATTAAGGAGTGTAGAACAAAAATGTTCATTGGAATTCCAATAACCTAGACAACAAATTAATGGAAACTAAAGTCCAGTGTTCCTGCATCTGCTTTAAGTGCACCTTCAGGTTATAAACTGTGAACAGAAAACACATATATAGCATAGAATGTCCTCTAACTGAAATTTACAGGTCTGCTCTACTACATTATTGAAAAAAAACTTTTCCATTTTACATCATCTCTAGCATTTTTGCTAGACTTGTTAATATCATACAATGTAATATCATATCTACTGCAATTTGATGGCATTACTTCTATAAATTCTGAGCACAAGACAGTTACGTGAGTTTTACAGTTTATAGTACACAATAATTCAAGTTTAGTGGAAAGCATAGGCAGATTATATAAGTGCTTTTTTAACTGCAGAAAAATATACCATTTACTTTGAAGCATTTTAAAATTAGTATCAGGCAGTGTTTAAAATCTATCTAGCTTAGCAAGCTGTAAGCAGTGATCCACATAAGTGTCACAGAGAATTAAAATATTTATTTCTGTACCAAGTTATAGTGTAACTAGTGTCAGTATTATGTTATCCTTGCTAAATGATCAGTTTTAGTAATTTTACATCAAAGAACTTTACAAGCATATGGTTTACATTTCCTTCTTTTCATATCATTCAAAAACTGTGCATGACTACAGGAATCATAATGGTCATCTTCACAAGCATGGATGTGCATGCTATCTTTTTGTTAATTTTTATTTTGTTCTTTTTAACATTCAGATACATTATCACTAAAAGTAATGAGAAACCTAGGATCCTATACTATCAATAAATCAAAACTAATGCAAAAAAACTCACGTCATAATACAAGACAGCTATTTGAAAAAAGAGAGGAAGTTCCATCAGCCAAACCATCCAGTCTTTCAGTGGTATGGCATTATTGAATTTTTTGCATTGCTCCTAATGTCCTACTGATATTAATTTTAGTCTTCAATTCCTAGTCATGGCTCTTGTTAAATATTAACTTTTTTCTTTTTTATGGGGTGTTGATTGCATTTCTTTTTAATTATGTGTTTTAACTGCTTGCAGCTTGTCATTCTCTATATCCAAACTTTTCATATTCGTTTATCATTTCCTACCTATTTCCTAGAAGAAACTTCCTATTTCTTCTTATGCCTTAATCCTGTTGCGCATACTTTTATGTGTGGAAATGTTTACACTCTTATAAATATTACCTGCAAGGTGTCTTTCAAACATACAATCTGTAGATTTTGTGATATTAGTGCAATTTCTGCATCTAGATAATTTAATTGTTTTCTCTGCTCTCCAGGCCACAATGTGGGTTATCCCTACAGTAATCATTACTTTGTGATAAACTGTGTTTAAAACTATATGAATTAAAAGAATACTTCAATATTTTCTCACAAGCTGTCTTGTGTTCTGCTTTCCAGTTGATGAGCTGTTTGGATTATACTTATTAATTATAGATACAGAGTCAGAAAATTGAACAATTACTTTGTTACGAATTCCAACATTTCATAACTTCGTTTGCCTTTTGGAAACACTATGTATTTTATACACAGTTAATCACCCATGTACGTATTTCTTTTGTATTTCTACTTTTCCTTCTCTTGTGTCATTTTCCAAAAGCCTTCAGGCTTAGGACATAAAAAAAATATTTGCTTCTTTATATTTTATAAAGCTGAAATTTTCAAAGAAGTCTTACATCC
Source organism: Dicaeum eximium (assembly GCA_013396995.1). Classification (NCBI taxonomy): domain Eukaryota; kingdom Metazoa; phylum Chordata; class Aves; order Passeriformes; family Dicaeidae; genus Dicaeum; species Dicaeum eximium. Next base: position 359,709 of record VWZP01007085.1, read on the forward strand.
ATACTTATCCTTAAATTCCTTCTGTGACCAACTCATGCTGATAGACATATACTGCTAACAATGAACCATCTTTGAGTGAGTTTGGTTTTCCTTTTAGAAGGGGGAAGACATGGCCCAGAGGGAAGGCCCCACATGCAAAGGGCATATACTGGTAGCTTTGTCTATCTCTTGTGACATACTGATACACATATAAGATAATAGATACAGAAGAAATTCCTTATCTTCTTGCAATCATCTGGAAAAAGAAACAATTTTACGGTTTAAATGCACTGTTTTCCTCCATGTTACTCTATTTCAGCTCCCACTTTTATGTTAAAATTGTGCCTGGAAAGCTCTAAATCTTGCAGTTCCTGATTTGAATTGAAAATATTCTATCAGCTATTTAAACTTAAGATGAAAGAAATGTGTGAAACCAGCACCAGATTAGAAAACAGAGATGCTGCCTGGGAGAAGAAAGATATCAAATACAAATAAAGATTACCCTTAAACAGATCACCTTCTGATGGGCATTAGGGGAAATTACAAGCAGTAAGTTTATATGCATGCACCCAGTATTTTCTAAATTCACAGCCTTCCTATGAAATGTAGGAAGGAAATTAAATAGCTGTCTCTTATCAGTGAAATCTTGGCTACATTCAAATATTGTCTACACATTAAGCTGTACAGAAAGGTTGGAAAATAATAAAGATTACACAAAGGTAATTGTGTTTAAGTAAAACGGTTATCAGTACAGAGAAAAAAAAATATTATATGAGACCTAAAGGAGTAATGAGCACTGAAATACTGCAAATGAGAGGGCATAAAGGCAGTCTATCAAGGGAGCATAAACTAAAGAGAAAAGAATAAAGGTTTGCAGTGCCAGAAGGTGGGTCATCCTGCCGCCTTGGAGCACATATGTAAATACATACCTATTATATTAAAACATCTGAACCTACATGAGAAGCAGGAGGTAAAAACAAGACTTCTGAAAAGAGCAATGGCTTTCTGAGTGGCTGGATTTTCATGCTACTCTCAATAAAGATGAAATGTTGTATGTAACATGAAAAAAAAAAGCAAATCCTAAATTACTGACAGAGATGACATCCTTGGATCCCATCAGGATATAAATTCTGTTTACTAAAGGGACAGGTGTGAGCATCACACAAAAGGAAGGTATGAAAAGCTTAATTATAATCTTTTACATATCTGAAAGGAAAAAATTCCATTAAAAGACAGATGTGGTAACAAAGAAAAAATAAAATCATTAAGCAAATGATGTCTAAATCTTTCTATTGTCTTTTGTACGCAGGGAACAAAACACAACACTGATGTAAATACAGCCCACACAAAATCTGAAAATCTCATTTCAACTTCTTGAGCAAGGAAGATTTACTAATGTCTATTTATCTCATGTCTGGTAGATTGGGATTTATTGGAAAATGGAGAAACTATGAACATAGTCTGTATGACTGAAAATCATACAATGGATAAAATGCAGGTTTGGAATTCAGAAAAGTATTGAAACAGCTCCCACTATCTTTTCAGAGAACGGCTTAAGTGAAATGAGAAGCTAGATCCAAATGACCTGTGAAGGCACATTGGAAAGCATTTCAATATAGAAACCTTTGTAGAATCAAAGCTGAGAAATAGACTGGGTTATAAAACTTTTATAAAAGATTCATTTGAAATACTGCAGGAGCAATTGCTAGCTCTAGGGAAGCAACTTTCTTTTAAAGTTGAAAGTACTAATCTATTTCTTCTTATAAAAAACAATGCATTACTGAAGTTATCCCATGTGGAATAGAGAGCAATCTCTAATAGAAAAGTTAGACTAAGGTTTTATAATCCAGTAAAAGCTATAAACTTCCCACTCTTCTGTATGGAAGTGGGAAACAATGACTTTTCATCTACGTTTTCAAAATCTAGAACTTAGGAGCAATATTGACCCCACAGTTTATTTCAGGTCCACCTTACAGAGAAAAGGGTTTCTTTTTGACATTTTCCTGGACACATAAAATGTTGATTAGCTTGGTAACAGTTTTTAGCAGTCAAAATCTTCTTTGGGGAAGTCTGTGAGTGAGTTTTCTGATAATACTTGAATTATCCAACACAAGCAAAAGCTTCTTTATATGACTCCTCACCTCTGAATCCTCATTTTAAACTGGACTTGTCTAGGTGGTGTGACTATCTTAGTAATACAGGTCTTGAATGCTCTAAAAGGCCTGAAACAGAAACTAGATAAAATCGGTTAGGGACTGTGAGCCCATGAAAGGTGTTTCTGGACAAATGGCTATTTTAGACAAATGATCATGACTGCACAATCATTTGGGAGGGTGGGCAGCAGACTGTGAGGCTGCACCTTGAGTGCTGTGTCCAGTTCTGGGCCCCTCAGTTTAGGAAGGACATTGAGATACTTGAATGCATCTAGAGGAGGGTAAAAAGGCTGGTGAGGGGCTGGGAACACAAGCCCTGTGAGGAACAACTGAGGGAGCTGGGGGTCTTTAGCCTGGAGAAAAGGAGACTCAGGGGTGACCTTATCACTCTCTACAACTCCCTGAAAGGAGATTGTAGCCAGGTGGGGGTTGGTCTCTTTCTCCAGGCAGCAACTGAGAAGAACGAGAGGTCTTAAGCTGTTCCAGGCAAAGTTTAGGTTGGACGTTAGAAAAAATTCTTCACTGAAAGAGCGACTGGGCACTGGAATCATCTGCCCGGGGAGGTGGTGGAGTCACTGTCCCTGGAAGTGTTTAAAAAAAGATTGGACATGGCACTGAATGCCATGGTTTAGTTGATGAGGAGGTGTTAGGTCACAGGTTGGACTAGATGATCTTAAAGGTCTTTTCCAACCTAGTTCACTCTATGATTCTGTACCACAAAGTGGACAGTGAATCACAAGTACCAGTTCATAAACTCTACCAGCATGCAAGCAAGTATTACAAACTTACTGGCAAACATCAAGTCATGCAAAATGCTAAGCTTCCACCTGACTTTATCCCCAGTAGACTATGTCATTCAGGGTTATAGACTGTATCTGACAAGGGATGTATATACTGTAAAATTTCCCTAACTCCAAGTAGGCAGTCAGTCCTGAGCATGTGCTTAAAACACAAATGCTCAGGGTAATTTCTCATATACAGCTTTAGGTTCTAGATAGCTGCTCTAATGCCAGCATCCATATTTCTTCATTGTCAGAAGATGGAGAGAGAATAAACAATACTGAAGACTTTCAGTGGTCATCACTGAACTAACCAGTCTGCTTCACTTATAATTTCATATCTCTTCAAAAATTTTCAATATTTTCCTTCCTAAAAGTACAATCAGTTTACTGATTATTTTGAGCAATAATAATCAATTCACTATTTCATTATTGCCTGAAAACACACATTTACAGTTTTCAACTCTCCATCATTACCTCCTCAGAGAAGAACGGAGGAGCTGCCCGGGGAAGGGAGGGGAGATTTCCCATAGGGAGCTTTTGAAGAGGACACCAAAAGCACTTCCCACATAGTTGCTGCACTGACATTATTCCATCACTAAGGAAAACTCAGATGAATAGATCAGTAAGTTATGTCAGAACACATTCATTTCAGAGAGAAAATGTACTGATAGCTTTAACAGCCTTGTTAAAAATACATAATGTTTTATTTACAGGTAAAGTTATTAATCCTGTGTATAACCAGTTCAATTTACCTGCACATTCACCATCATTTGCAAAAGCAAGGGTTTGGGTTACAAAGAATTGAATGACAGCTCTACAGCTGACAGCTGTAAGAAGTATTTCTTATCTTTTTTTCTGTCTTACTAAACACTAAGAAAAAAAATGGGGCAGAATTAAAACCTTACAGGACAGTTTTTTCAAAAAATAAAAGGTATTGTTCATATGACAATTTACAGGTGGGTTTGTCAGCCAGTATGAAGATTCCTTTCTGCGGAACCCAGGAATGCAAAAAATGGTGTACATAAGTTCTTGTGCACCTCTTTCCAGGGGAACATATTTCTCAGATGTATTCTTTATTTTTTCTCTACTTCCAGAGGATGTTAAACAACTGATATGAAGTCTCAGAAGATTTGTCCTAGAGAATCACAAATAAAAGGGGTGTATGGCAAGCTGCGTGGAGACATCATTTGAATAATCATCTGTAGAAAACAGGTAATCATAAGGATGTTCTTGCTGATACTATTTAGGACCTGTAAACAGCTAAGAGTAAATAGGTTCAGTAATTTATTTTTTCTACCTGCAAAATTGTAATCAGGTCTGGCTATGGTTTCAAATAAATTTTGCATAAATGAACACCAAAAAGCAATCATAGTGAAAAACACCATGGAGAAGTGCTCAGTAGTATTTTGCATACTTCAGCATAAATAGGTAGTGATGAAGGACAAAGGGACATCTGTCTGTATGGTTATATAGATATATACATTAATCTTAATATTCTGCATTGCTGTCAAAAAAATCTAAGATACAGAGGACTCAGTCTATCCAGACATAACTGTCACTGTCTATTTGAATAAAATATGCAGATTCATATACTTGATCACACAAAAATCAGATACTGAATAAATTATTTTTTAATCAGATTCCGTACCTGTATTTCCTGAACAAAACAGCCAGTAACAGCTGCATTATCCAAAGCACATGGAGGAGTTAGTTGTGTTAGTGCTTTACCCCGTGCCTCAATATGGACTACAGCAGAATGTTTTCCTCACTAAAATACCTTGAATATAATTTGTAAAAATCACATTCTGCATCTGTACTGAGAAAGAAAACACACCAGAATTATCTATTACATTCAGTTTCATAAGACTAGCAAGGCAGTTTCAGGATATATGCATTCCCTTCACTCAAATTCAAGAAGGAAAAAAAAGTAAATGGTTGCTAGCTGTTGGGTTCTTTCATATTTTAAGGTCTGCTTTCTTCTGTACCCCAGGTTGCATGTTAGCAGCAGCTGAAAAGTTATTCTTAAAAGCACCACTATTTAATTGATTCATTCTTGTGTCTCCATTCTCTTGAGTACAAAAATACCCTACTGCTTATGTAGGAAATAGCATTTTTTTTTCTTTCAGGTAAAGCTCAAGCAAGCATCATTTTTTCCCAGATAGCTTCAAAATGTAGCATTTCTTTGCAAGCAGTCATTTGTCCATTTCTGCATTGCAGTGTATCTCCCACTGTAGGAAACATAACATGCTTACAGATTAAAAATTTCTAACCACTGATATTTGTGAAAAGCAGTACAAAATTAGTTCTTCTCTGTCTTCTCCCTTTTGTAACCCTTCAGTTCATAATGAATAGCAATGAGGAACTACAGCTAAATGGAACAGTCAAGCTGTGATCTCAGCTATTAATACTCATAAGCAGTGATTACACAATGCTAAGTATTGTCATTACAACATGATTTTCTGCTGTTAGGTCACAGAATATGCTGCAGAAAATCTTTTAAAAAGTCAAATCAATAAGACCATAAAAGAGTCTGATTTCTTTATTTCTTTTTATCACAGATTCACAAGGTTGGAAGAGACCTTTAAGATCATCGAGTTTTAGCTATGTAGCACATCAAAATTGTTTCTAACATAATTAAAATAAAATTTAAATACTAATTTTAGAGAAAGATAATGAATAAGAGCACTAAACAATAGAAAAGAAATAACACAAATAATCCCACAGTATTTTTGCAATAGCTATATGAATGTTGTTAATTAAGTCTCTCGAAAAATAAGCTGTAAATGGCATTCACATGTTCTAATTTATCTCAATTATTAATTAAATGCTCCCTCCAGGGTTTGAAAATCCGGTTCAATGTTTTCAAGTTTCCCTTGATCTGAGTAAAACGCAGTTCTGACTTTCTTTAGTCCTCATTATCTTTTCCTCAAAACCTTAATCAAGTGCACTTTTTCAGAACTTTCCGAATTGGGTATCTAGCCCATAATCAAACCCATTTGCTTGGCCTACCAGACACATGTTCAACCCTTCCAAATAATTTATATCCTTTCACAAGTACCCTGCTATCCATTTCACAGATCCTCTAGTTTACAAGTCTACTTAAAGAGCACAATAAAATTGAAAATAAGACAAAGCTTCATGGAAAAATCATTATTTATAATGGCCTAAAGAAATATGCATATATATTAAATAAGGAATATATATGTATCGCTCTCTTCCAATATTTTGTCAGTGTTCTTTCCAGTTTTCAGATGTGTTTTTTAAACCCATCAGGACTTTCATTTTTATTGCATAGGAGGAATTTCTCTAAGCAGTTATGGTGCTTTTTCTTTATTCATTCTCCTTTTGACTTTTCTTGGTCAGCCACAAACCCTGTCTCAAGTTCATCTTCTCCTGAGAAGATCCTTTGACCTATCAAACCTGTTTTCTCCAGGTGGTAACAAGCTCTTTTTCCGTAGTTTTTCCTCTTTTTTAATAGAAGGTCACTAATACTTGACAACTGTACATTTTTCCACTTTGAATACTGATGCAGTTTCATGCGCCGTTAGCTGAGGATGACTCTATAAGGGCAGGTTCCATGGTTCCTTCTCCTGCCCTTCCATTATACCCCTCCTTTGAAATCTGGGTATGAACTGTGCCCTTCAACAGACTCTACAGAGGCTGTCAGCCCACAGTAGTAGGGATCTAGTGAGGAAGTGCAATAAAACAGAACTGTGGGCTTTTTGTTTGTTTGCTTTCTGAATATACAGTCTTACACCCTCATCAAATTAGAGTTTTTCTTGTGTTTATAATTCCAGCCAGCAACTAAGTGCCACCCAGCCATTCACTCATTCCCCTTTCCCCTTCCCCTATGAAATGGGAAGGTGAATCAGAAGTGTAAAACCTGTGGGTTCACATAAGAATTGTTTAATGATTGAAACCCATTAAAATATTACTAAGATGATGATAAGAATATAATTACCATGATCATTATCATTAATAGTAATAGTAGTAACAATAATAGCAACAGCAATAACAACAATGTAGGAAAAACCAAGGAACATGAGTTTTTTTGGCAGTATATTATTTCCAAAATAGTATTAGGGACAAATAAAGTAATATCTCCTGTTTGTACTAACAAAAAAAGGGTCATCTTCTCAAGATGAAAAAATACCTGTCCACCTTTACTTTTCATAGATACTCTTCACAGAGATTATAAATCATAACAGAAACCTTAATTTGGCAGATAAAACCTTTTGGACACTAGTCATGTGTAGTAGAACTGTGAGATAAAAATTATATGCATCTGGTTGTCAGCAGTAAATATCCATTTGTAATATTTAGCCATTCAGAAGACATTCAGATATATTGGTGTAAATAACTTCCATCAAGTAATAAGGCTCGACACAGCAGGTTTTAATACTGTATCTTTTAACTTTACTATTGCAACTAATGTGCATAGTTGCAGAATAAAATTTTTCAGCATGTAGAGCATGTCAGACTATCCTTGCCGCTTTAAAATGGTGATGTGGGGCCTTATTTAGTCTCCTGTTTTCCTTCTTGAGATTTCCAAGTTTAACTCTACTTAAGAACTTCTCTTAGTCCTAGACTTTAAAAGGAAATGGTAGTATGCTCCTACAGGGAGCATTTGCTGAAAGTTCATCAGCTTTTCTCTTCTCTGTGAAACAGGACTAGTGGAAATTAGTGGCTTTTTAGAGTTGTTTTTACATGTTTTTACTGATTTGTTGTTGCTATTTGTAAAGAGCAAAGCCTCACTTCGCTTATAAATAAGTTTCTGTACAAAACCACTTTCACCTATTCACCAACGTTCTATATATAATATATTATATCAGTGTATTGATATAAGATTTCCTACATGCTGTTTTGAAATTAGAAGTGAAAACTATGGGACAATGCTTAATAATAAATAAAGTTATTTAGAAAAGGGTAAAACAACTCGTGATTGATTGTATTAACTTATTTAGGTCCCTTGTTATTTGTACATTTAATATAAGCTTCTTTTACCCCACTTCCCTTTAGGTCAGTATGCTGCCTGTGTGACACCACAGTACAGATTGCATTGAGCCAGGCTTCATATATTGCACAGGACTTCTAGAGCAGCTTAATGTTTAACTACATTCAGCTATTAATTCCCCTGAGAACAGCAATACTTGAGACTATAAACTTGTGTCAAGATGCATTGGCTACATTCTCTTGTTTACCTTTATATCACAGTAAATTAACATGTATATGTGTTGAAACTCTAGCTGGTGACCTCCTCTAGTTCATAAAGCTTGACATTTTAATAGGATAAACAAATGTTTTATTTGTACAGTGTGGAGTATTTTGCCAATGATCTGATGAGGTTTTGTTAGATGTTTGTTCTTTATATACTGGAGGTAAAACTCATGTTTTCTAGATGACCTATTAATCTGCTGATTCATTGAATGCATGTTATAATTTAAAGGTCAGGGCTATCCATTAAACTTATCAACATGGTGCAAGATTCTTTAAATCAAAAATGTTCCTGCGTGGACTTCATTAATTCTTTGGCATGAATGCTAAAACAATAGTAAGAAAAGTTAATCCTCCAAGCTGATGGATTGCAGCCTGTGGCTCTTATGGCTGCAGACCTTCAATAGAGTGGAGTCACAGGTAGTTCACAAACAAAGTAAGTAGGTAAATTTCCATTGGAACTTATAATTTATTCCCCATTAAATAATATCATTAGGAAAAATAATTCAAGAGCTGGTTCTAGGAATATGAGATAAAATCCCATTATTTTATTGGAACACATAGTATATCAGAGTAGTAGAATTTAGACTGGATTCAGCTTTCAGTTTGGTTTTGTGAGCTTTTTTAATTAACACATTTAAGTTGAACAATAGAGGAATTATATGCCTTGTATTATCAAATTAATAGAAAATAATGGACTGCATATGTATTACTGTGAATCATTCAAAGATTCCATGTTTTTATTTCTTAGGAAAATTAAAGAACCTCTAAAAATACATGACAAATAATATTCTAGGATATATAGCATTATGTGGCAGCTATATTGTTTAGCCATGTAGAAAACTCGATATCAGCTTCATTTTTACTGTTATATTAACTTGCTATATAATATTGTAACTCATTGTGATTCTCCTAAATGTCTAAATCAATGCTTAAAGAAAAGTGTGAAAAGGCCACCTATTTTCTTTCTCTTTTTTTGTAATGAAGATTCATATAGATAGAGTTCTAAGCAGCATGCAAGTAACAAAAAATATATTGACAATTGCAAGTCCACTGGCAACATTTAGTTGTGGGTGACCTTTAAAAAAATATCTTCTGCCTCCAGGCACACGCATGCTATTTACACTAATCCTCTTAAGTTTCCCTTCTGGCTCCAGTATGCTGCTGCTTACCCTAACACCATCTTCTGCCTTTGGACCTCATTTCTCTACTTCAGATTGTTTTTTCAACTTTTGATAGCAGCTGCTAACAGGGCAAATTTTCCTATGAAGTTTGCTAGGACTGTGCAGCTGATTTCAAAAAATCAGGATTGGCATTATGGAGTACAGCCTGAGAATTAGAGGAAGGCATTCCATAACAGATTTGCGAGTTGTTTGGAGGTAGAGTGCAGACTATAAAGGGGCTAGAAAATTCAATCAAAAGTGATTAAGATGCACAAAGAACATTTAGGAAAGGATAGAGTTTTTTTGTATTATTATATCTGCTGTCTTAATATTATCAATAAATCATTTTCTAATGATATGAGAACAACTTATTCAAAGTTGTATATTAAAGATTAAAAATGAAATAATTTTTCATTGACACTAATTTTCATGGAGTGTGTTTTTTCACACTTTGTTTGCTTGCAAAAAGCCTAAATGTAATTAGAGTTAGTTGTAAATATACACACAGATAATACTATTAAGAAATATACACCCAGATAATACTGTTAAAAAATACTGTCTTAGAAAAGTGTAATGCACATTCACAGCCTAGATGTCTCCTAGGGTGCATTAAAAGCAGCATGGCCAGGAAGGAGAGGGAGGTGACTGTTCCCCTCTACTCTGCTCCCTCAAGACCCCACCTGGAGTGCTGCATCCTGCTCAGGGGCCCCCAACACCAGAAGTACATTGACCTGGTGGAGAAACTTGTTCAAAACATAGATTTTCCTTTCTAGGTGAAAAAAAGTTCCAAATTCAGTTTGCTTTCCTTAGTTTTGGTTTCTTTATCTGTGAATTGCTCATTTAAGACTGTTTGAGCTTGATCTAGAAAAAGTTAGATGGGCCTAAAAATAAGATGCTTCAGTTTAGATATTGTAAGGCCCCTGTCAGGAATAGAGAAACTCAATTAATGAGTCTATCTATGCAGTGGAAATGCTGAGTATCTCAATATATAGATACCAACTAAAATCACATGGTGTGCAACAATATAGCTATTAGGAAATTCTAAAGACAGGGTCCAAACTTAAATATCAACCTTCTGCTCTTTAAATTATAAATTTACTTCCTCATAATATCTTAAAATCATGTTTTAGACTCCTAAAACTTATGTTATTAAAATATATTCAGAACTAAAAGTCAATAATTTATTTTTAAATTAAAACAGACAAAGTGTGAATGAATAAAAATCTAAATGAAATTAAAGAAAATCTAATTAAATCTAATTAAATTAAAGTACAAAAAAAATTCACTTCCTTAGTAGGTCAGGATGCAGTCCTCTGTATCATAGCAATTAGAGTATTGGCTGTAGTGAAATCTTGTTTATAGAGATATGTATCTTTTGATTGATTAATCAATTTAATTTTAATACAACAAATCTTCAGTAAATTTGTATTCAATAAAATATAGAATCTTTTTCCCCAAAGAAATAGGACAGCTTAGTCAAGACTGTTGCATCACAACTTGAAAGTAATTAGACCTCTGTCCCAGCACTAGCCATTCACTTATTTCTGTGAAACTAGAAGTTACATATCTTTCAGATTTCCACCTCTGTGTTAAATCTGCTTTAAATCAGTCTGTGGGTTCAAAAATTTCTTCGAAGGGAACTCTCAGACAGAAATACAGATTAAATAATCCCCTTTGCCATCGTTGAAAATCCAAGTGACACTTATGTACTTAAACTTCCACGAAGATTTTTCTCCTGCATGGACTAGGTAAACATCACTAGTGTATTTATTTGAAGTTTTTCCACAGTGGGAAAGTTTTATCAGCAAAGAGCTAGTCACACTTGTCTGTGTGAAATAGTCTCAACACAGGAAGATTTAAAGAATGCCTTAGAAATTGTTATATGCTCTGTTTCATTCTTCTTTCTTTCTCAAGGGATAAATGGGTTGGGGCAATGGCCTTCAACAGAGAGCTTATCTATTTAAACCTGAGATTTAACTATGGTGGTTTACATGTTGTCAGTAGTAAAAGAGTAATGATTTCTAAGATTGGTGAGCAAGGTACCATGTGTCTATCAATGTGAAAGAAGGTCATGAAGGAAATTAAGCTTCACCAAATTGACAAGGATGATAGTACAGATGTTTGAAAAACTCTATCCCTATGTTAGAGTGGCTTGGAAAGTACAGTCTGGGTAATAGAAAGGAAAACTTGAAAGAAATACAAGACATGTAACTGAGGGTTTATTGTGCAGAGATGAACTAGGAATGAAGATAGAAAGCAAAGCACTTGAACTTAGGAGGTTATAGGCCAGGACATGTGAAAACAAAATGTGTATCCCCAGAAGTTCAGTCATTGCTGGTTAAAAAATTCTCTCTCCTAAATTCATTGTCTAGCATTTGGCAAAATGAACTTGCACAAGCTTTTTTCACAGTTGCAAGGCCTAGCTTTTAAGCCTGTGTGAAGCTTGAAAAAATAAACTTAGAACTCTCACATATCTGTCTACACTGGTTGATGTTGAATCCTGTTTTCAAAAAAATATGTTTATGATCAAATAAACTATGTTTCTCTGTCCAAGGAGGCTGAATAAAACCCCAGAAAATCAAGTTCCTGTCTTTGAAGTAGATGTTCCAGCTGTAAAGATATTTAACTATATTCACTTCTCAGCACTCTTTCTAACCTCATAAATCTTGAATTCTTTCCTGCATAGTGAGATAGCTTCAATAGGAGGAATGAAGGGTTGTCCAAAAGACATGAATAACTTATGGGCTGACAGTTATGGCACTTAAAAGTAAGTGATAGTTTGTAAAGAGTCAGATCCTGTCACTGTGTATCAGTCATGCTCCAAGAACACCTCTCTGATTGAGACGTTGCCTTTGTCAAAGATTCCTAGGTTCAATGCCCTTTCCAGGTGAAAAAAAAAGAATCTTTAACTTCCTAGGAGTATTTTTATCAGAAAACTACTACTCAGGCTGAATGCAAAGTTGTGGATATTTAGTTACCTAATATTGTTAGACAAGAAGCAATAATTAAGAAAAAAAATATATCCAAAAAACCATACAAAACCAACCCCCCAGACAAGCAAACAACAAAAAAAAAAAAAAAGAACACACAAGAAGGGGACATAATGTGTCTAATCCACTGATTATGGAAGTCAGTGAAGGGACATGGTCTTTATATACATTAGGCTACAGGAAAAAAGGAGCCCGCTATCTTTCTAAATGCTCTTAATATGAGGTTTTACACAAAAGGTAGTTGAGAGACTGCTCTTTAGTGAAAAAATCTGAACCCTAGATCGAGAACTGAGAAAAGGGCTTAGACATGGTTGAGGGAGACACTTGCAATGTGAATGGGTTGAGTCTAGCTGCAATTTTCTCTACTGATTAGCTTCTGACATGTATTTCTTAGATTCTTCTGAGTATTTAAGAAAACAAGATTTAAACTGTCTTTGCCCTATCACACTCTTTTCTCTTTTATCCATCAAAAATTTTGTAACTGATTAATTTCATTCAAATTTTGCAGAGGATGAAGGCCTTAAAATGAAAAAAAAATGTTCTTTTGGATTCTGAGGAAAAAAATGACAGATTAAGAAAAATTAAATACTTTATTAGGCTGGCCTATCAGCACACACAGTCAGGCTATCAGTCACAGCAAGCAGATTTCTGAACTCATTGATATACAAGTAATCTCTTGTCACCAGGAAAAAGAAAGTCAGCAAGTCAGCATTTCTGTGAAAGGGCTGGAAAGAACAGTGGAAGAGGCTGAAAGTGATAATTCTGAGGTCAGGTTGTCATGGGCAGTATATTATATGGGAATATAAAACATGAGTTAAAATTTGTTGCTGCAGTTGCCATGGAAAAAGGTTGCTTTGCACTTCCATTTTAAGGGCAAACTTACACAGACAGAAATAGATAAACTTTTTAGAGTTCATCCCCAGGCCTATCAGAGGCAGTCCATGAGGCTAATGCACCTTTTCAGACTACAACTGGCTCAAAATATAAGCAAGATGTGGTGGGTTGTCTTGGTTAAGGGGCAAATTCCCACCTGGCTGCTCAATCACTCCACATTCCCAAAAGGGCAATAATTCACATTTCATAAAAGCAAATAAGTGGTGCTTTTATACAAGTATTTAACTCTTCGCAATTTTTTTCATTAGCATTTTGTTTCGTAGTTGTTCAGTGTGACACATTTCCTTGCACAGTTGGTTTACTTTTCTTAAATATTGAGGGAGGGGGGGAAATATTAGGTTATGGTTAGGTTTATGCCAAAGATTATCTAATTTTGGGGTGTTTAAAATATATGAAGGTGATTCTAACCTTTTATTAACCAATGAAAAACTGTTGAAACCACTTTTGTGCTTTGCCCAGTGTGTCTGGTAGCCCTTGGAGGGATTTTTTTTTCTGATCTGAGTCTCTCCTTTATTAAGAATTTTCTTCACTGCTCTACATTTTAAATGTAGGTACCTGACTTAATTAACAAAAAAAAAATTAATTGCTTCACATCTATATTTCTTTTTTTGATAATCTTTTAAAGTTTATATTAAAGAAATATTTTCACTTTACTGCTCAAAAGAAAATGCCATATTCCTTAGTGATTTTACTTTTTGAAGAATCATTTTAAAAAAAGAGGTGAAATGGGGTCGGGGAACTGAATTTAAAATCCACAGAAATCTGAGATTTATTAATTGATTCTATTTCTTCACTTTCTTATCATTGCTTTGTCTTGATTCATGGTTGCATAACTCTGTTAACACTGATTCTTTGGTCTGAGATATATTTCCACAGAGATAGACGATAGAGGGGCCATAATCAATATTATCTCCCTTACTATTAACTTAATGTAAAATTCTTGTAAGGTTCATGGTATGACAATGCTTGCAACACATCTTCCTCAGTTCACTGGGGAGCTATGAAGTGATCTGGGAGAAATTATGGTGTAGAGGTGGATGAGAATTGGCAATTTTTCTTTTCAGAAGAATGGCATAGTTTGGAAACCTGTCTCTCAGGTCTGAAAAAAATTTTGATGAAAGAAAAATATATCAAAACTCTGAGATATTTTTGACCTATCTGCTTTAGAGCAGAAAACTTAACCTTACAGACATGGAAAATTCAGTGATGCTTAGAGTTCCAGGCATCTTAGCTGTGTTTCAGAACTCTGTTATATCTCTTTTTTTTACTTCCAATAAGGAGTGAAAACAAGTCTTAAAATACACTGTGAGATTAATTTCCACTTCTCTAGGCAGCTATAAATATTAATCCCTAGCCTATACCCTAAAACCTCTAATGACTGAGATAACACTATTTGCATCAAAATGCAGATCACCTGTAGGCTGTTGAGTAGCATTCAAATTGGTAGCAATAATAGAGCAATCCTATACTAAAATCCAGCAAAATAGAGCTCTTTAGTGTTTGTTCTATCTGCATAAGCCATTCAAAACCTCAGTTTAGGAAGAGAGGGACAATGTATGCAAAAACCACTAATATTTCTACTTTGGGATTTTTTAAGAAACTGGACTTCTTTCCTATTACAGCACTTTCTGAAACGCATGCTGTTATTCAGCCACTGTTGTTTTAAATCAAATTGGTTAAAGATCTAACAGATAACTATTAAAGAAAAAAAACCCACATATTTTATTGTAATTTTAATACTGAATCAGTTATATGAAATGATTCAGTATACAAATGAAATATCTGTTTGAAAGTGGAACTAGCTAAATCCATATTCATATGTGTCAATATAAAGCACGGTCTGAACACTGATGCATGTGCTTCTGAAAAAAGCTTACCTTGATCCTTCTTATCAAATGATTGTGCAAGGCATATAACAAAGTTTTTCTAGCACTGAAAATTGGATTACATGGAATGAACAGGAATTTATAAAAGCTAAGGATTAGCTCATGAAGATCTCCATGACTTTAAAGCCATACTGCATTGATTCTATCTTTTTAGAAGGAAAATGTGTGTTCCTCAGCAAGAAGGCTCCTGACACCAGAGTGTGTGTGTGTGTGTGTGTGTGTGTGTGTGTGTGTGCAATAGCATTCTAGCTATTGAAAATGTTTGTGGTTCTGTGATGGGCTGACCTTGGCTGGCCACCACATGCCCACCATGACACTCTATCACTCCTTGTCTCAAAAGAACAGAGAGACAAAATTGAGAAAAAATTGAGACAAAAAATGAGAAAGATCATGGTTTGAAATAAGGACAGGGAGTTCACTCACCTGGGCAAATGGGCAAAAGAGATTGGATTCAATTTATTTAAATTTAGTTCTAGTTTTAAAAACAAATCTAAAACCACCTACCCTCTCCCAGATCACTGCTTTCTACGTTCAACTTTATTCTTCACTTTTCTATCTCCTCCCTTCACATATCTCAGGGGCCTGAAGAAAGTGGGTTGAAGTCAGTTCAAAAAGCTTCATATCTGTTGATTTTTCCTCTTCACACTGGTACCCTGCCACAGTGTGAGGTCCTTCCAGTGGGATACAGTCCTTCCCAAACTGTTCCAGTATCCCTTCCCATGGGCTGCAATGATTGAAGAAGTGCTTCACTGTGGGCTTCGTCCCCATGATAGAGATTAGAGACCTTCAGATACAGACTGCTCCAATATGGATTCCACAGCTTCTTTCAGAAAACCTGCAATAATTTGGGCTTGTCTCCGTGGGCCTTGTCTCCTGTTAAGAACCTGTTCATGTGTGGGGTGCCCGTGAGCTGCAGCTTCATTCAGGGTTGGCACGGTCCACTGTAGGTTCCTCCTCAGACTGCAGGTGGACATCTGCTTCATTGTGGTCCTCCTTGGGCTTCAGGGGGACACCATGTGTCACCTCAGTCTTCTTCCTGAGCTGCAGGGGAATTTTTGTTGCAATGCCTGAAGCCCCTCCTCCTTCTCCTTGTTTGATCTTGATGCCAGAACAGTTGTATCTCTTATATTTCTCAATCGTCTTTCAAGTCTGCTGCACAGCATTTTTTTACCATCTCTTTAAAATATGATATCACAGGGATGCCACTAACATAGATAATGGGCTCAGCTTTGCCAGGTGTGGATTCATCTTTGAGCCAGTTTGAGCTGATTCTTCCCGACATAGGGGCAGCTCCTAGTGTCTTTTCATAGAAGTCACCCCTGAAGTTTCCTCGCTACCAAAATTTTGGCATGTAAACCCAACAAAGATTCTAAAGACTTATATAGTAAAATTATCCAATACCTAGAGCTTTTAGATACAGCTGCTTAGAACAGTCAATCCACTGCAGAATCTGGCTCATACCTTCATAGAAGCAGGACCAAGTATTTTATCTCTTATTTGCATAGCATTCAAATACTATGGCCTTCTGTTCTTTTGAATACATTCATGAATTTTCAGCAGTGTCTCATAAATCTAACAAATACCTTTTCTGCAAGGGGTATAATAGAAGAAATACTGTAATGGATATCTGTTTTCCAAGAATATAAAATATTGAAAACCATAGTCAACAAGAGCATCAATTCACATATTAATTCAGACACATTCCACTTCTGATGATATACTTGGTTGACTTGGATTGTATTTGGTTTTCAAGGCCAATCTTCAGGAAGGACAGCTACAGTTAGGGGAAAAATGATAGTATCAAAATAATTTGTTGCAAATTTTTGCTCTTTCTCAAATTCTCCTGAGGGTCACAGGAAGATAAATATTCAGTTTAAGATCCCATAAACTATTCAGATTGGCTAAGCTCTAGAAAAGAAATTAATTAAAGCATTTCTCATCCAGCTGAGAGGAAAACACACTAAATGAACTTCAAAATCCTTCTGTTTCCTGGGTATCAAGGACTGTAAGAAGATGCTAGAAACATACATGTTATTTCATATTGAAACTTTTCCTTTAAAACTCTCTTCTGGTAGTCCATGGATCCTGGAAATTCAAGAGTAAAGTCTATATTTCCCAGTGCTTATGCCCAAAAATGTTGTACACTAAAGCACTTAACTTTAAAATATTTAAAAGCTATGGAATAAAAGCAGGCAAACAAGCAAACAACAAAATCCCAGGTGAAAAAACAAACAAACAAACAAAAAGAGTCAAAAGCCTGGGATAACACTCTCATCATTCCTTCAAGATGAAAATGTGTGAAAAAAAAAAACCAGTGATTTTTCACATTTAAATTTATATTTTATTTAACTGGAACAAGACAATTAAATATATATATATATTTATACATATATAAATAAAAGGGGTTTGAACTGCTGAATTATAAAGACAAAAAAAGGTTGGAAAATAAATCTTTCTCCTTCCCACTGCATTTCTATAGTTTGAAATTATTACTTCCACCCTTTTGCATACAAATTTAATCTTTCCCCTCTGATTTGTTTTCTGCAGCAGATTCCTTGATTAATGCCTTTTTTCACCCATCTGTCCCTATCCTCTGGTCCAAAAAGCCCTCATCAAATCATGGTCAATTCTCCTTCCTAATTTCTCAGGATTTAACCTGATAAAATGTGTTGTAGCAAAGACTGTGCATAACAACAATTGTCACCTCTGCTGTTCAGTGACATTCCACATAACACTGTATTTTTGGTCTATACAGTGCCCAGGATCTGACTGCACACTTATCCTGTTTGTCATCAACTGTGATTTATCTATTTTGATACATCTATCTTTTTTCCTCTTCCATGATTATCAATGGTATTAGCTAGCAGTTTCAATAGGAATGACAATTTTATTAAGGGTTCTGTTTTGCAGCCTTAAAACAAAAACCATTTGAAATTTTGCAGCATTATCAAAAGAAAATATTCTATTTCTTACATTTTCCTTTGGAATGCTTTGTTTCAGTAATATCCCTCAGTAACCCACAGTCTTGTGAGTGATTTTTTTCTGGTTATCGTTGATCACTGAAGATGCTTTGTCTGCTGACCTCTATAACATTATCTCTCAAATTGATTTATAAAGCTTTAGTACATGTATAACTTGCTACCCTATGGCCTCCTTGTGGAAATTGGCCAGAGTGTTGGGCTCTGTGTACAAATGCTGCAGTGACCTAGTTATTCGGATCTGTGCAACTTTGGTAAGCACACCTTAGGTAGTTTTTTTGAAGCTACCTTTAACTTAAAAGGTTATAGTAAAATGCAAATAAGGTGTATATTGACAGCAGCTGATAAAGACAACATAGTTAGAAATGCTTCAAAAAGACAAGTGAAGTAAAATCAATGCCTAATTTACACTAACATAATATGAAACATCTGTTTGGCTGCTCAATCCCTTATGCTTTGAGTTGCATTTGTCAAGGAGAATCACATCTTTAAAAATCCTCCTGGCCTTAACTGATAGTTTTATTCTTAGAGTTCTCTTAGTATCACATTCAGATTCAATTTTTTTCATCCATCCTTCTCTTTATCCAGGTTCTCCTTTCCAACCTGTAGTCTGTTTGCTATGCTATTTCCATGCAAGGTGACAGCTGTGAAAATTCCTTAATAGAGAAAAAAATATTCTGTGAGGGATATTACAGACATGTTGTATTAATTTTAAATTTGAAAAAGAAGGTTTAAAAAAAAAAAAGTTATATCATTTTAAGAGAATGAGAATTCATTGGGTTGGTTTTTTTTTTTTTGTTTTGGTTTGGTTTTGTTTTGTTTTGTTTTGTTTTTTTAAAGGAAGTGAGGAAAGTATTTATTCCAAATGTCAATTTCAGCCTAGCTTGGCTCCAGGGCTCTCTGTCTACAAAATATTCCTCAAAGTCAATATTTATATTGGCGGACTGGGTCTGTATGGCAAATCCTCTTTTCACATATTCTCAGATTTACAAATACAAGAAAGGTTCAGTAGTGGACTTAGGAACTTGACTTGGTGTCATAGAATTCAGTTTAAAGGTAAATTGTTCTGAGGGTTTATCCTTATGATACACATATTCCAATCCACAATACTGTGGTGTAGATGTGGCAAGTTAAGACAGTCTCTCCTCCATTTGGTAAATCAGATGTTTAAACTGGCCTTTTTACAGGCCAGTGACAAGATATTTTTAGGATATCAGCTGTGATAATCCCTACTAGTTATAAGTGTGGCTAAATTATATTATTCTTTGCCTTTTCTGCAGAATATTTTTGGGAGATTGAGTTGGTTTTGTTTGTATGCTATTTTGTGGTTTTGGTTTTTTTTTGAAAGACCACAACCAAAGAACCAAAAAAAATGAAGCAACCAAATAAACCTTTTGCTTTAGCCCAGAGAGAAGTAACCACTATATTAACAACAAATACAAACCCCTCTAAAAAGAAACCTAAAGAAACAACCCCAAACCAAACAAACAGAGCAAACTCACCCACACAAATACAAAACCAAACCATGAGCAGCTGTCTGGACACTGTAGGTCATTGTCAATTTCTGATATTTACCGAATAAGATTTTTGAGCTAAAACCTGTATTTTGTTTATGAATGTACATGCAGTCCTTAGAACAAGGGATAATGGTCTTGATGAGAATTATCAGCATTATAACATGTTGAACTGAACTGCCAGGAAAAAGAGGGGAATCTAAAAAATACAGTTTTTACCTTTCTATATCTCATTCCTATCTAATAGATACCTATCTAATCTCATTCTTCAGAGATTACTCAGTACTTCTCTCTTTAGTATCTGTAATTGTATAAAGCTTAAGGATCACAAGCTTGTATCTTTCTGATCAGAATGAGACACCAAGTCTCTTTCTACAATACTAATTGTAGAAATTGTACAATAATAATACAATACTAATTGTAATTTAACAATAACTATACTAATAATGATTTAAAAAATAGGTGGATGATCAACACCTTTTAAAGGTAATACTTCTGAAAATCAGCCTATGGATTTATATTTTGCAGACTTTTAAAGAGCCTGGTACAAAAAAAATCTCATAGAATCAATAACAAAAATTCTGATCTTCTCCAGATAGGAAATGACTACACTGACACTGGTTGTCATATATCTTAACAGAGAAATCCATCATGTCTGTAAAAACCTGATGAAACCACAAGAAGCTTATTCAGATTTATTTCTCAGAAGGACAGAATAGGTTTATGTTTCATTTTGCTTTTAAATTCAAGTGTAACTAGTCATTGATAGAGTTTGTAAACCTTGAATATCCTGAAAACCTTGTTCACCAGTTTATATGGTTCTTTTCCTGCAGGAAAAAAACCCAAGCCACCCCCCCAAAAAAAACCCCACAAGTTTTTCCTCTCAAGACAAAACCTGTCCAAGTGGTCTTCATGAGGAAAACTGCTGCCTATGTTAAATTCTGATGCCTATGTTAAATTCTATTTTCATGTAGTGAATACTTGTTTACTTTTATAGACAGGTGGTCCTTTGTGTAAAACCTAAGTGTAAAAATACTCACAGGATAAAAAGGTAATTTCTCTTAGAGTGCCTCTGTGCTTGCCTTTTTTATCTCTGCAAGTTTCACCAGTTTTGACTGTTATTCAGAAATTAACCTTTAAGGTGAATGAATGATTTTCTTAACATTTCTTATTCTTCCAATCACTTGTGGAATACAAGTAGATATTTATAACAAAATTATGGTCTTTCACTGTTCAGGTACACTGGTTTCTTTAGTGCAAAAAGTCATTAAAAAATTACTTTTAAAAACTTAGTCTATTTTGTGTCACTTATTTTTGAGGCAGTTATTGATATATTTTCCAGTACACAAAAAGTTTTGCAAGAATAATCTTTGCTTTCAAAAGAGCATGAAGAGTAAATGACAGAATGATAAAAAGATTCTACTTTGAAATAATCATTTGAACTGCAGACCTGATATTAAAGTGGCCTGCAGGGAGTAACAGAGTGCAATGCACACGTGCTGGTTTAGGAATGATACTCCCCAGTATGGTTCTCCCATTGAGACTCCCCACACCACACTGCTGCTGGCTGGCTCCCCTTCCCTCATCTTCCACTCACCCTCCCCCTAATCCTCCCCTCCCTCCCAGGGATGGCCAGAGAGGAGATTTGGAGGCACAATAGGCAGAGGTCATGGGTTCAGATAAAAATGAGATAAGAAAATTAACAGTAACAGCAACAATATTAATAACAGAAGTGTACAAAAGAGAGGGTAATTTACATGTTAAATGCTCAGGAACCCTACCTCAATTTCATACCCCCTCTCACTCACCAACAACAAAGTGAAGTGGAATCACGTAACATCTGGGTCCTGGCCATACCCTCTTCTCCCTGCCCCTCCTGCTATTCCAAAAAAATCAACCCTGTCCTTGAATGAAACTGGTACAACAGACAAAACTGGACGAATTACAAATAAATGACATATCCATATTGCTTAATAAACCAGGCTAAAAGCAAACTGCATCACTGGATTATTGATTCTCCATACAGCTTGTTAAAACATTGTCTGATACAGTTTTGATTCACAGCTGTAGAAGCCAGAAAATAACATAGTTCAGAGGACAGAATGTATCAAAGAGTGCTTCCAATAGGTAGTGCAGATAAAACTGGTCTGTTTTAACTTCCCAATCTTCCAAAATTATTCCACTATACTTGTACAGGCATCTCTACATCCTTTCACTCCATCCCAGGCAGTGTCTTTTAAGTCACCCTATGTGTGGAAAAATGACTGGGGTGACAATTAAAGTGGAAAGTTATAGACACAGTTATAGCCACATGAAAATTTTGGGGGTGAATGTAATTGCTGTTTCCTGGATGGAAGGTGGTCACCATGCCCAGCTTCAAAGTTGATTAAAAGTTGAATTCCAAAAGGAAGCTGGTGGTACTTTTTAGCTGATAAGCCTTGCAGCAGTTGACAACCAAGAATGATAAAGGAAGATGGCCTTCTTTGGAATCAGCAATTGTGGCAAAATTGCTTTCCTTGTACTGATGTGTATCCCTATCCCAAGGTTATCTCAGATATAACACTGACATTACCCACCTCCAAAGTATGACTACTCCTCACTGAATAAGATGTATGACTAGAATCACTCACTCTCCACCTAAATGCAAATAAATACTATAAAAATAAGTTAAGAATGGTGAGAATTTAGGCAAGACTCCATGTTAGCTTCTTGGAACTGTTGTAGGGCTGAATGTGTCTTCTCCTCCACAGGGACACCTACAAAGAACCATACTCTACAGGCCCTGAATTATTATCTTGAGGTAATTTTTATTAGGGGCTAGGGCTCATCTGTGCATTGCTTTGAATGCATTTTTGCAGTCAGATACTATCACTGGCAATCCTCGAACCCTAACCTGTCATGATATTATTATTAAAGAATGTTATTCTGTAAACTCTTAGAGCAAATCCTTCAAAGGTGCTAGCAGTCTCCTGTGGTGAGTAAAGGTGTGGAGATTCATGAGCTGTCCCTGAATAAGTAATTCAAATAGACCTCTGATCCAGCACACTGCTCAGTGGAGTTCCCACCACAGGGCACACAGCAGCCAGTCAGGCTCAAGGGTCTCAGCTTTCCTGGAGGGCTGACAGACTAATCCAACACATAGGATTTGGGGAAATGTCCCCTTTTCATGTGACTGTAAAATATCAGTCTGGAAAACTCCCACACAGATCTTACACATTTCAGATGTTTAAAACCAGAAAATAATATGTGCATATGTACATGCATGCCTTTGTGTGTGTGTATATATATATATATATATATATATGTACCTCCTTGTGTGATATAGGGACACCATATGCAATCCAGAGGAGACCCAGAACCGGTGCAAACTCATGTGACTATACTCAAACTATTTCTTTTAGCCTCAAAGCTAAAGAACAAATCCTGTCCCTCTTTCATTTTGTATTATTGACATAATTTATTGTACTCCACCATTATTTGCCTAAGGAATCTCATTGAAATCAGTGGAACTGTTCGTATACTAACTACCCATGAGCAGAGACACAGAGAATTCCCTGAACCATTTCTGAATTTAGAACTAGTGAAAGTCAATGTCAGAAATAGACTCATTTCCACCAACACATTTCCCAGCATTTCTTTCTGATTAATTTTGTTTGAAGGATTCAAAATTATTTCAACACATTGATGAAAATTCCTTCTAACAAGAGAAAAAAGTCAACTATTGAATTGAACTCAGAGCTGTCTTTATTTTATTTTTGTATTTTGAAAGAAATTTCATGTTACTGAGTTTACAGAGGTTAAAATTATATCAAAGGCATAAAGTAATGTCAAAAATAGTGACTATAGAAGAGGAAGTCACTTATAAAAAATGAAATAGCATTCCTTTTTTCTGAAGCCTGGAGGGAAACATCCTACTATAAAAAATAAAGGCAATGGAGGAAAGCCATTGCTCAGGAGAAGTGTCTTGCTAATATACATTTATTGTTTTTTGTGATCAAACTGAATTCTGACTTTGAAAGTAGACTAATGGAAAGAGAAAAATGTGTTCTTTTAAAAAAGGGATATTGTTTTTTGGAGTATAATGATCTACATTTTCATCCAGATGCTGAACTAAATTTTCTATAGATACTGGTATATAGTACATTTATCATGTCCATATTTATCAAAAAGCAAGGTGTCTCTTTTCTATTTCGGACAGGAAAATAATGCATATTAGATAATACATTAAACCTAATTGCATATTTTTAGCAAGCTGTACATGTACAACTCACAAATGCTTATGTAGAAAAATTAGACCAAATGTGACAAATTAGACCCAAAACCAAATATTGCTTTTCTTTTAATAAGCAGTATTCTGGATTGTTTTACTCCTTTTTATGTGTTATAGAAACTACACATGCCAGCCACTGTAACAGAGCTGGATTAGGTTTCTGCTGAAAAAATAAACCAAAATATGTATTTTTAAAATTCCACTATAAAATACCTTTTATTAATAGCACTTCAGCTCGAGCTGTCTGTGTCTGAAGAAGGACCCTGAATGAAGAAATCCCCAGGCAGTCATACTCTCACAATCGAAGAATCTCCACCTCTCACACAAAATTTGGGTCAATAGTTGTATTAGGGTCTGGTGTATTCCTGTTCTTCACTGGGTCCCTTCAAAGGTGAGCAATTTCTCTCCTTATCTCTGGGCTGCAGGTTCCTCTGGTGATTGTACCTTCCTTATCTTCAGTCTTGAACAATCTTTAGGGCCCTCTTTTATTTAACTAGGTAAAAGTTTACCAAAACTAGGTGAAAGCTCAGAGCTTGCCATCTAAGGCTTCAGCAAATTGAGCTGCTAAAGCTAGGTAAGTTATGCTAAAAATTTTTATATAAATAGTATCCCAAATAACACAGAGCATTTAAAAAGGCTATTCATTTTATAGAAATGTGCAATTTATCAACATAAAGAAATACAAATAATGCCTCATTTAATTCAGTAGGTGATTAACATTTTGACTAACACCTGACTAAAAATCTTTGGACTAATATCAAGGGTCTGGTCTATTAAGAAAGAACTTTGCAGTATTTCCAAGCCATTCCTTAACTTAGAGAAATTAATTACTGTTCAAAATACAACACAGTTTCTGAATGTATAAAAATTCTGAAAGCCCTTGAGATTGTGTATGATTTATATTGCTTTTGTACATTTTTCCGATTAAATTCTTCTTGTCAGTAAAAAACATGACATTAAATGAGACATTGCTTGCTCTAAAATAACAATAAAAATATCATAGTTTACAAAACCAGACATTTGTACTAATTAATCCACCAGGGGAAAAAAAACCTCATCTCCTACACATAAATAATAGGTAATTTAATGAAACTACAGGACATTGGAGAGGAGGAATTGCTTGGGGTTTTTTTTTGTTTCAGACATTTAGATTATTTATTGAATCTTGATATATAGTTTTAAAATAGGTTATCTTATTCCAGCAATGTATTTTCCTTTTATCTGCAAAGACATAAAAAAATATAAAATTTCAACCTGAGGACAATTCCAATTAAATCCAACAGAATCTGAAATGTAATAGCAAGGAAGAAAAATTAAAATAAATGCATAAAAATGTAATATATGGTGAAATGAAAATAAAAGAGAAATAGAATATATTGTCAGATATTTTCCTCACACTTTGCTATGTGCTCGTGACTTCACTGGAGTACAGCAGAACATAATTATTTTTTTATTACTAGTTTAAACATGAGCATAAAGAGATAGTACATTTAAATCAATGTCCTTTAACTGAAAGGATTATAATGGTGTGAATTTACTAGGTAAGAACAGACAAGACCAGAATCTTTTTGGTTTGTACATTGCTTTTGATATCTTTATTAGACCTTGAGTAAGAAACTGAATGACTCTCTCACAAACACTAGATGTACACATTGCAGTCAATTTTTGCTGCTGAAAAGGCTCCTGAGATTACCTGCTCCTCTTCCACTGAGTGCTTAGACCTTTCACTGGGTCTTAGCTAGATGCAAGAACTCATCAGAGAAAATATTGTGATGATACTCATGAGATCCATTATTATATTCAAAAATTGCAAAATAGTCTATCAGTTGAAGACTTTTTGAAACCCATTTTTTATTCCTATTTCTAAGCTTTGTGCCCACAAACATCTCCCTTCCCTTTATGGTGGACGACCAGCACTTACAGCAGAGGACTGGTGGAGCCACAAGCAGCACCCAGAAAGGCACCTGCTTTTTTAAAGAGCTGAAAGCTTCTCCTGTGCCCTTCAATGCAGCCCCTTATATATTCCATCTCACACATTTTACCTGTGTGACTTCTTGTGGTTGGTCAGTGCTTGGCTCATTGCCTTCANAAGAATGTTTTTCAGGAATGAGAGTGTTTTCAGAACTTGTGCTTACGGTCAACCTTTGCAATATTTGCACAATACTGTGCCCAAGAACAGTATTGACAATTCTATATCACTTACTTTCAAGTTGTAAGACTCAAAATAATAAATAAAATGTAAAACAATACAGTTTTTTTAAAAGACATTCTCTGAAGCAGATAAAAAAATGCAATGTTATAGTCAGCAATCAAAGAGTAAGCAGACATATTTTTATGGAAGTTTTATTTATTGGATAAAGTCTGGAGGATATGAAGAATTTGTAAAGGCTATTTATGCCACTGTCAATTTATCTTAGCAATGGAGCTAACTGATTTATCACAGCTATCTCAGCATTAATCTAGTTCCAGTTTTTCTAACACAGCGAGGACAGACATACAGGCTGAGTGGATCTTTGTAACAAGTCAGAGTACACATATTTTGCAGCCCCATTGATTAACGTTCTCAGATTCAAACTCACAGCACCATTCTACATCTGAAAAGTTCAAAATATAGTAAAATAGGTAGGATATTTGGCAGACTTGCTTTTATCAACTAGCAAATATCTAAAGACTCATAGGACTGACCTTTTAGACCATTTGGTGCATTGGAGAATGTGTTGTCTTCATGTGCAGTTTCCTAAATCAAATTTTTCATTCTGTGGACAAGATTAGAAAAAGAAACTGAAGAAGGAAAGAAACAAACAAACAAACAAAACCCCAACTATTTAGATTTTTTTTTCCACACAATACTGCTAATTTATTATATCTAACATTGTTTGTAGAATCTAATTTAGAGCCTTCAAGGAAAGAATAGGCCATGATACAAATAATCTCATCTCAAAATAAGAAAAAAAGATTAAAAAACCAATAATCTGCATGAAGAAAATAAAGTCAGGCAAGAAAACTGTACCTAGAATATACATGATATTTCAAAAATCCACAACAAAATCTAACTAGCAGATAGTCTAGAATTCATGGCATTCCTACCGGAAATAAAGTCTTCATTCTGCCAGAATCCTATAAATTATGCAGCTGATATCCGGCAGACCCCACTTAACCATCAGGTAGGATAAAATTGGAATAGTTGCCACTAACACACATTATTTTCTTGCATGCAATACATTCTTCATTGAATTTCACTGTCAAAAGAAAAAGCTTCTCACAAAGCAGTGACTTTAAGTGATAGAAGCACGCGCATAGGTGCTCTCATAAGGAAGGGAACATAGTTGACATAGTTGTCAGTGTGCTGCAGCAGGAGCTAAATCTGTGCATCATGGATACCAACTGGTTGAAGGATCTGAGATAGTTTATCAACTTTTGTTTAGCTTACAGGCACAGCTAGTGGCATGGGGCATATCAGCATGCACAGAACTGAAAATAACTCAGTNAAGAAAAGAAAAGAAAAGAAAAGAAAAGAAAAGAAAAGAAAAGAAAAGAAAAGAAAAGAAAAGAAAAGAAAAAAGAAAAGAAAAGAAAAGAAAAGAAAAGAAAAGCCCAACTATTTAGATTTTTTTTTTCACACAATACTGCTAATTTATTATATCTAACATTGTTTGTAGAATCTAATTTAGAGCCTTCAAGGAAAGAATAGGCCATGATACAAATAATCTCATCTCAAAATAAGAAAAAAAGATTAAAAAACCAATAATCTGCATGAAGAAAATAAAGTCAGGCAAGAAAACTGTACCTAGAATATACATGATATTTCAAAAATCCACAACAAAATCTAACTAGCAGATAGTCTAGAATTCATGGCATTCCTACCGGAAATAAAGTCTTCATTCTGCCAGAATCCTATAAATTATGCAGCTGATATCCGGCAGACCCCACTTAACCATCAGGTAGGATAAAATTGGAATAGTTGCCACTAACACACATTATTTTCTTGCATGCAATACATTCTTCATTGAATTTCACTGTCAAAAGAAAAAGCTTCTCACAAAGCAGTGACTTTAAGTGATAGAAGCACGCGCATAGGTGCTCTCATAAGGAAGGGAACATAGTTGACATAGTTGTCAGTGTGCTGCAGCAGGAGCTAAATCTGTGCATCATGGATACCAACTGGTTGAAGGATCTGAGATAGTTTATCAACTTTTGTTTAGCTTACAGGCACAGCTAGTGGCATGGGGCATATCAGCATGCACAGAACTGAAAATAACTCAGTGATATCACACATTCTTTCAGACTGGTTGTTAGGTACATTTGAGTCTCCCAGAACACCCTTCAACAGACCCGTGATTGCTGATTGTCCTAGTTTTGGCCAAGGATGGGTGGGAGGTGGAGCATGGAGCTGTGTGGGTGTGTCCAGGTTGTTATTCTATACCACTTTCATCATCGGTGCAGGAGCACAAATAAGGGATTCTCACTTCCATGAAGAGGGGTCCATGGCTTCAAGTGAAATAAAAAGGGGCTGTACAGATCCTCCACTGCCATATTTCTTCCTTCTTTCCAGGGGAGTAAATGGTGAACAGAGTGGTGGGCTTTGTCTGTCTTTTTTTTTTTTTTTTTTTTTTAATTGTCTTTGTCTTGGGGAAGGAGCATGGGTGCAAACAATTTGTCCAGCATTGTTGATTTCTTTCCTTGCCTTAGAACTGTGGGAATAACAAGGGTGCAGATGGGTTTCCCTTCCATTTTCTTCTTTGTCTCAGAAGCCACGTGGCACCAGCTCACATTGGGTCAGTAGGACGCTGTGAGCATTTAACATATAATAACTCTGTTTTATGTATACATTTGTTAATACTATTGTGCCACTGCTGAATCAGGAACAGAAATAATGAAGGCGACACGACTCTGTGCTTAGAAGGCACAGAAGCTAGCTTTATTAGAAAACCACACATCTTTTATAGACAGAATTGTTAACCTAAGACCTGATTGGTCTTCAGCAACACTTCTCACACCATTGGTTAGTTAGGGACAACACCTTCTTGTAAACATCTTACCATAAACACCACGTCCAGCACATACCACAGGCTCGCAGCTGCAGAGATTAGGAATTGTTTTGATTATTTCTCTGAGCTTTCTCACACTTTTCCTGGGATGATGCCTGGAAAAGCTCTCTGTGACCAGTCAGCCACCACACTGTTGTTGCTGTTATTGTTTGTTTTCTTATCACATTGCTGTTTCCAATAATTTTTTCCTTATCTCAGCTTGTGGAGGGGAAGGGGAGTGGCTGCATAGGGCTTGATTTCTGAGTTTCTGAAGCTGAGTTTAAACTACAACTCTGATACTGTTCAATCTCTAGATTTTTCCCCAGTACAGTTTTCGGCTTGTTTACCTGTTAAGCCTCAAGGCAAGATCAGAACTGAAATAGAGATCAAAGAAAGACTCATCTGAAATGACAGTAGGTTCCTACCATATGTTTGGCTCTTTTCATCTTCAAAATCTTCAACCACTCTTCAATAGACTGAGGGCATATAGCACATTTTTACGCTCTGGCCTTCCAACACAGACACCCGTTTCAGGTACACAGTGGCACTGTTCATTATGGTATGACATGATGTCCAGTAGATAGTCAGGGACAAGTTCTTTACACCAGCATGGATATCAATCTCAAATATAGGTGACCTCTCTTGGGGTGATGAGTGTAGAAGGTTTTGTGAAAGCTCAGTTGCTGTTCTTTCTAACTCATTCAGCAAAACCATACTTACCATTAATTTGAGACATATAAAGATTTGCCAAGGAAACCACTAGCTAGACTACTACCAGATGTAACATTTTCCCTTTTGACATTTGGGTAGATTTAAACAAACTCGAAGGCATTCTCTTCCACAACTTTAGCACAGGAGAAAATTCACCCATTGCACAACCGATCAAATGTGAACCATAAGTACTTAAAAGATGCTATTTTCTTTCTGCACTAGTCCATTTTACATATTTTTCACTAGCTACTAAATGTGTTGTCACTACTTTTAAAGAGTCTGATGATTCATTTGGAATTCAGAGTGTGTGTTATAAGCATAGAGTGATTTATATGGAGAGGTATGAAGGTGACATATTTTGCCCTAAGGCACAAATGCCCAGTGAGATCGCTTAGAAAGGGACGGCCCATCTCTAAAGTTATCTAAGAGTGAACAGAGACCACTTTCCTTTCCTCAGATAAGATCTTTAATAATCTTCGACAATTTTTGAGAAGCAGACTAGACAAGGCAACCATGACAAATATAAAAATCATGTGAAGGTGACTTTGCAAACTGCATCAATCTTTCCTGCACCAGTAACTGTAAAAAACTTGATTTTGTGTCATTCCCTTTTCAGTGCTCTTTTTGTACCTTTTCTTGAAGGCAGAGAAAAGGATGGTAAGCAGTGCAACCTTGCTAAATAAAGCAAAAGAAAAAAC
Organism: Dicaeum eximium; assembly: GCA_013396995.1. Taxonomy (NCBI): domain Eukaryota; kingdom Metazoa; phylum Chordata; class Aves; order Passeriformes; family Dicaeidae; genus Dicaeum; species Dicaeum eximium. The sequence continues at coordinate 389,968 of VWZP01007085.1, forward strand.
TCTTCCATATTTACATTTGTTTTTCATATACTCCATTTAAAATCTAAATGTGCAAACCACTCGAATTTTGTGCTTCACATCACTGTCAACTTGAATATGGATTTGTCTAAATTGATCTTCAGGACAATCAGGATTCATATTGAATATACTGTTCTGCCTAGGTTAATAATCGACTTTGCTATCAATAACAGCAACATATCATCTGCATACAACATAATGTGTTACCATTTACTGCCTCAACCTGTCTATTTTAAGAATTACTTCACCCTTTTTGTCAAGGTTTCCATTACTATATTAAGTAAGATAGGTGAAAGTCAATCAATCATTTACTGTTATTTTACTGGGTGCAAAAAATATAAATGGATCTGAAGAAGTAGAAAATATGACAATTATGAAAATTATGACAATTATGAAATTGATGAAATTATTAAAATTTTGCATGAACACTGAGTGTATGCTGTATACAATCTCACCTTTTAATTCCCTCCATCCCAGCACTGCTTCTCCATGAACATGCAATAATTCAATAGAATTAAAAACTTCCATTATAAAATAAAAAACTGTATGTGATACACAGGCATTATGGCTAACACTGCTACTGTAGCTCCCATCAAGCCATAGCATATGCATCCTAGTTTCTAATAAGACAACCTGTTGCATTTTTTTCTTTTTACCATAAGAATATTGTGTTAAATCCTTAGGTTACTAAGGATGAACTGAGGAAATACCAGAAGGGGAATTGGGAGAAAAGAAAAATGCATATTTTTCCCTCCAGGGCTTAGTGCTTGAGGGGATATGTAGATATCTTTTGGTGTTTACAAGCTGACGTGTTTTGTTTATCAGACATGGAAAGTATACCCAGGTAGCCTTGTGATATGTGATAATTTACCTGAATTGCTTCTTGTTTTGTTATGGTTTAACCCTAGCCAGCAGCCAATCCCCACACAGCCACTCAGTCCCCCACCAGCGGGATCAGGGAAAGAATTGGAAGAGTAAAAGATAGAAAACTCATGGGTTGAGTTAAAGTCAGTTTAATAGTGAAGGCAAAAGCTGCTCACACAAGCAAAGCAAAACAAGGAATTCATTCACTGCTTCCCACCTGTGGGCAGGTGTTCAGTCTTCTCCAGGAGAGCAGGGCTTCATCACCTGAAATGGTAACTTAGGAAGACAAACACCACACCTCCAAATGTCCCTCCTTCCTCCTTCTGTAGACAAATTTGTATACTGAGCATGCTGGTATATGGTCTGGAATGTCTTCTTGGCCAGTTTGGGTCACCTATCATGGTTGTGTCCCCTCCCAACCTCCCGTGCACCCCCAACCCCTTGCCATTGTGGGAGTACAAAAAGCACATAAACACTGCTCAGCAACAGCAGAAATATCTCCATACTATCAACCCTGTGTTCAGCACAAATCCAAAACACAACCCCATAACAGCCACTGTGAAGAAAATGCACTCTTCCCCAGCCAAAACGAGCCCACATATACATACAAAATTAAGGGCTACTAAAAATTTTATATAAAAATTTTAAAATTTCTTTAAATGTCACCTTCCACTGTCCTTGAGCTGCCTGGAAGTGTTCTTATATTAGGCAGTGTAAGAAATAATGTTTTAAGAGATTGAAATTAGGCTATTTAATAAAAATTATTAAAATATTGTTCAAAATTTTATACCATATCATTGGGCACTGATACATGCCTTTAACACACAAAATTCTACTTGGGAAGAAC